>OY992536.1:12013544-12309642 GCA_963921195.1 Pegoplata infirma
AAAAATGACACTCCCTTTTTTATTTAATAAATAAAAGTTATTTCTTCCACTGCCGCAATCACACAAAAACGACTAAACCGATTTCAGTGAAATTTGCAGCATAGAGGACGCAACTTGGAACTTTAGCTATATTAAAAGCCACGATTCGATAAGAATGCGTAAAATGACACGCCCCTATATACTATAATTAACGTTACGACTGTCTGTTTCTCTGTAGATAGTGCTAACCGAAGGTGGAAATAATGCCTACTTCTGGACCCGGTATTAAGATCGAGATGCAATAGAAAACACAATCGATGTTTTCTTAGGGCCAGCAACGCGGACCGGGTCAGCTAGTAACAAATATAATTAGAGCCCGTGCTCGATCTGTACTTACAGAAAAAATCAAATAACGATTTCAATTTGATTTAGAAAACTTTCAGCAGATTTTCTGATAAAATGGATATTTTTACTAAAATCTCTGCCATTCAGTTTAAGAAAATAACAGAAATTTTACTGCGTTGTTACTGATATTTTTGAACATATTTTTCAAATATACAGAAAACATTTGTGTTTTAAAGTGTTAATTTTTTATTTTTTGTTTTGTAATCAATCAAAACGATATATTTAAACATATTTTTAGAAGATTTTTTTGTAATTTTACAGAAATAGTTTTCTGTTATCCTTTTTTTCAAGAAAACTTTCTTATTTTTTTTTTTTAAGTGTTTTTTTTTTTCGTTTTTATACAATTAAAACGGTTGAGGCTGGATTACTCAATGATCCGTTATAAAATAACTGTCCGTTAAATTCAACTCTTTCATACAAATTTTGACATCAGGCTCCGTTAAGCTTTATTTTTTTGGGGGGTGATATCTTAGAATCGATCATTGATCATAAATATATTTAATGCGTTACAAACGGAATGACAAATTTAACATACTCCAATACTGTAGTTGGAGGGTATAAAAATATTGATTAAAAAAACTAAATTTCTGATAAACACAAAATAGAATTTATTGGAAAATATGTATAAAAGAAAAAAGATATTTGTTTAAACCTAAAGCCTTTCTTTGGTTTAATTTGTCCCAGTTTTCACCCCTTGAGTCTTTCGAGGGTTAATACTAGTTAAAATCTACTCGCTCCACTTTCCGTGCAACTCTGTAGAGTAAGCAGTGATTTTAACTAGTTAACCGGTAACGGGATTTTTAAACATTGTTTGTCGTCCCTTTTGTTCTAGTTTTAAATTTACTTACTTCTCTTCTGTATACCAAACATAGCACTACGTGCATATATCCGTACAAGGTAATATAATTAAATAAATATAATTTTCTAATTTAAAAACTTAAACTTTCTTGTGTTTTTATTTTTTATATATTTACATATTTGGACCCGCTTTTACGGCAAACATTTGGTCCATTCGACCGGATATTTCTACGAGGTTTAAGTTGCAGAAAATTAATTTATTTATTCTCTCATCGCAGACACCATTTTTGGCAAATCATCCCCCATAACCAACAACTTCATCAACTATACAACAACTTTTTTTTTAAATAAAATTTTTATTTATTACTTTGGAAAAAAAAGGTACGTGGTTCATTTTAATTTTTTTGTGTGATAATAAAGTGTTCAGAAAGTGATAGTGAATAATAAATAAAAAAAAAAAATAATTAAAAAATATTTAATTCACTATACAAAAGTGTATTTAATAAAAGATAAAAAGTAGTATTTTTTCCTTAAAAAACTCCTTTTTGTCTATTGTGAATGATCAGTTTGCAACCCTTTTTTATGATAATACAGTCCATTTTGACACTTGTCGTTCTGTATACTTTTTATTCAACTGTGCGTTTTGTTTACTTCGGACGGACATATAAAAAAATTTTTTGTTTTGAAAATTTAATAAATTTGTTTTATTTTCGTTTTAAAATATATTTTTTTGTATTTGAAAATACTGTGTTAAATTAAAATTTAAATTCGATATAATTTAATAATTAATTAATTTGCAAAAAGCCGTCGGGATAGTGTTAAAAGTGTTGATTTTAAAATTTATATTTTTTATACATACATATTTACATACATAAATACATTTATATTCCTTTCCCACATACAGCATACAGTGTTTTTTTTTTATTTCAAAACAATTTAGTTATTTTTTTAATTTCTTTTGTGCTTTGTCCGTTTTAACAAAAAATCGTCATACCCCCCAAAACTGTGTAATTTTTTTCCAATACAAACTGCAGATCATCTGCTTTTATACATACCGTGTTGTTGTTTTGTTTATTCAGTTTTTTTTATAACTGATTTTAAAAAGTACCCTACAGTCCGTCATAGTCGCGACTTAATCAGTGTGTTTTTTTTTATTGAAAATTTTCTTTGGAAAATTTTTATCCGTTTTTCGTGAAATTTTTTGACTACCGCGACAGATCTTCGGTTTTTTTTCGGAAGCATTCGTGTTTTTTCGGAAAATTTGGTACATTTTCAAGAATTTTGAAAAATTTTTAACTTTTTGGAAAGTTTTTATACTTTTGAAAAATTTTCTTGATAATTTTGGCCGAGCACGAAATTTCTTCGGATTTTTTCGTCAGTGTTCGGGTTTTTTTAAATTATACGCCTGTTTTTGGAGATTTTTTAAAAGTTTTTTTGTGATTTTTCGAAAGTTCTTGTACCATTTTCAAATTTTTGAAAATTTTTTTTCGAATTGGTAAGATCTTCGTGTTTTATTCGTTGTTTTTCGGAATTCTTCGTATTTTTCGTTAAATTTCGTGAAATTATTGTGATTTTTGAGAAAATTTTTAGATTTTTTTGAAATTTTTGATATTTTTCTGAAATTTTCGGAAAAATTTTTCAGGTCTTCGGATTTTTTCGTGGATCTTCGTTAATTTTTGAAAAACTTCGGGTTTTTTTTCGAGTTTTCTTGATTTTTTTAAATTTCTTTGGAAATTTAATATTTTTTTGAATTTTTTCACGAATAAAATGGAAATGACGGCACTTGAAACCTTCATTAAATCTTCGGAAGATGTTGTCACCTTTGGCGTTGGCTTTTTTAAGCTTGACGATAAGGTACACAACGTTTTTTCGTTGGAAATGAGGGGTAAGCGATTGGATTCATTGTGGGAGAAAGTGGAATCCTCCTTTGTGGAAAGCATGGATTACATAAAATCGCTGGAAGACGCTGATGTTTCTGATTTGACCTCTATTGAGTCCAAATATCAGTTAGCGTTCGACGCGTACGTAAACTGTGCTTCCAATATAAAGGAAAAAATACAGGGTTTTGAGGCAATAAAGGAGGAATCAAAACCGAAACCCCAGCCTTTGGCGGTTACAACTCCTCCGGTTGATGATTTGTTTCATCGTATGGCGCTTCCGCCATGTGATATCGATGTTTTTGAAGGAAATTATTTGTCGTGGCCTACGTTTAGGGACCTTTTTACCGCGGTTTACATAAATAATTCTCGGTTGAGTAATGTTGAGCGGCTTTGTTACCTCATTAAAAAGACTAGTGGGGAAGCAAAGGAAATCGTTTCGCGAAGCCAACTTACTAACGAGGGTTTCAATATTGCGTGGAAAAATTTGGGTGACACATACGACAACAAGCGTATGCTTGTTTTCAACCAATTTGACGCTTTTTATGCTATTCCTTCTTTTGAGGAGGAAACTAGCGAAGGTCTAAAGACGATTCAGCGCGGCGTCAATAAATGCCTTACTGCGATGTCTACGTATAATATTCCAATTTCCGATTGGGATCCAATAATTGTTTATAATTCGATAAAACGGTTGCCTCCGCACACCGTACATCTATTTGAACAAACGGTTAAGGAAAAGAAGTCTATATCTCCTTGGAAAGACTTGGACAAATTTCTCACTGAAAGAATCCAAACTTTAGATTGTCTACGCGATCTTAAAGGCTCTGGATTGTCCAAAAAGTCTATCCAACCGAAAGTGAAATCGCACCACACTAACGCTACACCTTCAACGGTTTCTTTTTGTGGTTTGTGTCCGAATCAAGGGCACTTTTTACGGATGTGTCCTAAATTTAAAAAGCTTTCGGTTGCGGATAGATATTCTACGGTAAAAAAGTTTCATCATTGTGTCAATTGCTTTTCAAAGGCACATGAAGCTAAAAATTGTAAGAGCAAAAATACTTGCTCTATTTGTAACAAGCGACATCATACTATGTTGCATCGTGAGATACAAACAGTTGATAGATCGGCAAGGGGAAATAATTCTTCTACGGCAGTTGCGAGTACGCCTTCCGCCCCTGGATTACAGAACTCCCTGCCTGAAAATTCTCTCCTTCCATCTACATCTACGGGTATTAGTCACGTGGCTCCTGCAAATCGGCAGACATTCCACGCGTCTCAGAGTAGGACTGTACTCCTAGGGACAGCAATGGTGAATATCGTTCACCATGGTACTACGTACCAAGCCCGGGCTCTTATAGATCCGGCTTCCGAGGCTTCGTTCATTTGTGAACGCTTGCAAAATCGCCTGAAACTCTCAACGCATTCCACGAATGCTCAAGTTTCAGGTGTAAATCAAGTGGTCTCGGCTACTTCAAAGAAAATTTGTTCTTTGAAAATTGGCTCTCCCTTGGACAGTACAATAATCTTGGAGACTATGGCTCTTGTTTTGCCTAACATTTCGGGTAATTTGCCATCATTTGTCATTCCGTCATTTATTAAGGATAATCTACCCGATTTACATCTGGCAGATTCCGGATTTTATGACAGCGGACCTGTCGATCTTTTACTTGGCGCGGATTTATATCCTCAAATTCTTTTGGGAGAAATTCGTCGTAATATTTTGGGTTCTTTGTTGGCTCAAAACACGATATTTGGTTGGATTATTACTGGTCCAATATCACAACCTCGAGTTCACGTTTATTCTACTACTGTAGACTTTTCCGAGGAAGATTCTTTGAATAGAACTCTTCTTAGGTTTTGGGAACTTGAGGAAACTCCTGGAAAGAAAATTTTATCCGTGTTTGATAAAATTTGTGAGGAAAATTATAAGGCGACAACACGTCGTGCTTCTGATGGTCGATATATAGTGACCCTACCATTCAAGCCAGAATTTCCTGAAATTTTGAACTTGGGTATATCGAGGTCAACTGTCTTAAAACAATACTTTAGGACAGAGTCCTCGCTTCTTCGAAGACCTGAGATTAAGGAAATGTACGATAATGTCGTAAAAGAATATCTGGACCTTGACCATATGAAACTTGTTTCATATACACCTCCGGCTGTGACACATTCGTGCTATTTGCCACATCACCCAGTCGTTAAACCAGAGCGAAAGACTACGAAACTGCGAGTCGTGTTCAATGCTTCGAATAAAACTTCGAACGGGAATAGTCTTAACGACTGCCTTTACGTCGGACCGACTTTACAGTCTGACTTGGTCCTCTTAATTTTAAGATGGCGCCTTTTTAAATTTGTCTTCAATTGCGATATTACGCAAATGTATAGGCAGATTAGGGTGGATTCTTCTCACACTCCATTTCAACGGATCTTATTTAGAGATTCTCCGACGGAGAACGTTAAGGAGTATGAGTTGCAAACGGTGACTTTTGGCGTAAATTGCGCCCCTTATTTGGCGATTCGAACGCTTTTGCAATTAGCGGACGATTCTGAGGCTGAATACCCCCTGGCATCACACATTCTTCGGAAGTGTATGTACGTCGACGACGTTTTAACAGGGTCTCATGACGTCTCGACTGCTCTGATCGCTCGTGATCAGCTTATAGCAGCTTTGTCTACCGCTAAATTCGAGCTTCGAAAATGGACTTCAAATGAACGCTCCATTTTAGATAGGTTTCCCCCGGAACATTTGGTTGATGCTGAACTTTTGACTTTTGTCGAGTCTAGTGGCTCTAAGACATTGGGTATTCAATGGAATGCTCAATTAGACTCTTTTTACTTTAGTGTGAACCCTATCACACCTAAATCGAGTCATACTAAAAGAGAAGTTTTGTCTCTTATAGCAAAACTTTTTGATCCCGTGGGTTGGCTTGGTCCAGTTATTGTCGTTGCTAAGATGATAATGCAACGGATTTGGCTTGATCACATTGGTTGGGATGAAAATCTTCCTTTGTCGACTGAAAATGACTGGCAGAAATTTGTTACTTCATATCATGAAGTCAACAATATTCGAATTCCAAGATGGGTTCATTACAGTCCTGATTCTTTAGTCGAACTTCATGTCTTTTCTGATGCCTCGGAAAAGGCATACGCGGGGGTGATATATATTCGAGTTGAGACTTCCAGCGGTGAAATTTATACCCACCTATTATCTGGCAGGACAAGAGTTGCTCCCATAAAATCGATTTCTATTCCTCGCCTTGAGCTTTGTGGAGCGGTTTTGGCTTCCGAACTTTTGCAGACAGTGATTAAGGAAATTGATATTGGGATTCGGCAAGTTTATTGCTGGACGGACTCTACCATCGTTCTTGCTTGGTTGAAGAAAGACCCGTGTACCTGGGCCACTTTTGTCCGAAACAGGGTGTGCCAAATCCAACAAAATGTTGGAAATCACAATTGGTATCACGTGAGATCTGAAGACAACCCTGCCGATTTAGGTAGTCGTGGTATTTCGCCCAATGAACTGGCGGATAACGATCTCTGGTGGCATGGACCACTTTGGCTTCGCCAGGAAAAATCTTATTGGAATATATCAGATCTTTCTGGTTTGCATACGGATATTGAAGCTCAGACCGTAAAGGCCCATGCTTCGTTCTTTGCAGACAATAAAGAGAATGATTTTGATATTCTTGGGAGATACTCAAAGCTCGACAAAGCACTTCGCGTAATATCGTATGTCTTGAGATTTATCTACAATTCTCAAAAAGCGCGAAAGTCCGGTAGATGTTTGTATTTGGACAAGGCACTTTCCAATTGGGAGATAAAACGAGCAAAAATGCATTTGGCCATTATAGCTCAAAAACGTCACTTCGAGGACGAATATAAATGTCTCTCGGAGAAAAGACCTCTTTCCGCTAAAAGTTGTTTGGTTCCTTTGAACCCCTTTTTGGATGAAGACGGTGTTATGAGGTTAAATGGTCGTTTAGTTAAATGTCCATCTCTCTCATATTCTGAACAGCACCCTGTGATTTTACCATATTCGGATCGGTTTACTCAACTTTTAGTAGAGTTTGTACATTTGATTTCCATTCACGGTGGAAATCAGTTGATGCTGCGAATTCTTCGGATTGAATATTGGATCCCGCGAATGAAATCGAAAATTCGTGGAATAATCGGTCGCTGTAAACGCTGCATTTTAGATAGAAAACGATCATGCAGTCAGATTATGGCAGCGCTTCCTCCTGAAAGGACTAGACTTGATAGGCCTTTCACTACGACTGGTGTAGACTTTGCAGGGCCCTTCGACATTAAAAGTTTTACTGGAAGAGCGTGTAGAATAACAAAAGGCTACGTTTGTATTTTTGTTTGTTTTTCTACGAAGGCAATACATTTAGAGGCAGCTTCGGATTTGTCAACGGCTACTTTCTTAGCCGCTTTTCAAAGATTCGTTTCGCGTAGAGGCTGTCCTCGTACCATGTTTTCGGATAACGGGACTAACTTTGTAGGCGCGTCGCGTGAGTTAGAAAGGGATTTTAGAACTTTTCTTAAGGAATGTCAGGTCGAAGTTTGTAACATTTCCAGTTACCAGGAACTTTCTTGGCGGTTTATCCCAGCTGGCGCCCCTCATGTGGGTGGTCTTTGGGAAGCCGGTGTGAAAAGTTTCAAACTTCATTTTCGAAAGGAAGCACAGGCTTTCAAATATACTTTTGAGGAGTTTTCAACCATTCTTGCGAGGATTGAAGCTTGTCTCAATTCGCGTCCGCTTTGTCCAATGACGGACAACCCGCGGGAACCGGTTGCCCTAACTCCTGGACATTTTCTTATAGGTTCTCCAATTCTAGCTCCTGCGGAGCCCGCAATAGATGAATCTCCGATCAGTATTGTCAATCGGTTTAGGAAAATGAAAGCTCTTACTCAGCATTTCTGTCAACGGTGGAAAGATGAGTATTTAATGAGCTTACATAAACGGTACAAATGGCAACATCCAACACGGGAAATTCAGGTAGATGATTTAGTAGTTATACGACATGAGCAGCTACCTCCGACTTCTTGGAGGTTAGGCAGGGTCGTTGAAATACACCCTGGAAGTGACGGTCATGTTAGGGTCGTTGACGTTCGCACTGCGAATGGGGTTGTTAGACGTCATATCGCAAAACTGGTCATTCTAACTAACTTAAATTAAATATACATATCTATTTTCCTTTCTGTTAACCTTTATTGTTTCACAGCAAAATGGACTCCTTACGCAACCTTTTTGAGGACGCCATTTTGGACGACTACGATGATGCGATGGAGGTTACAGAACCGGTTGTTGCAGCAGCTACCTTAGTTGCATCTGAAACGGCAACAGCATCTGAAACGACGCCTTCGCCGGTGGACACACCCACTTTTGATGGTGTTTCTCCGCCAGCTACTTCCCCTGAAGTACCACCTACGTTTGCGGTGTCCGAACCTTTGTCGGACACTAATGGACCCTCGGGTTCGAATGTGGCCGCGAGCACTGTCGCTGCTGTTAAAAATAAGTGTAGGGTCTGCAACGGCCATGCGCGGGTACAAGGGGGGGGAAAAAGGGGAAATTTCCCCCCCCAGACCAAATTTCGAAAAGAAAAAAAAGGAAAAAAAAAGAAGAAAAAAAAGAAGAAAAAAAAAAAAAGAAAAATGAAAGAAAAGGAAAGAAAAAAAAAAGAAAGAAGGAAATTTTCTTAAAAAAATTCGGAAGTCCAAAAATTTTTCATAGAAAAAAATCTGAAAATTTTAAAAGGGAAAATTTTTAAATTTTTTAAGGAAAAAGTGAATCAATCTGAAAATTTTCTGTGAAAAATATTTGTCAATCTTATTATGAATTTTGGCATAAACAAATTACTTAGAATATGCTTTTTTTGTTTAGAAAAATGTTGCAGGATCTTAATTTGGTTTATATAAAAAGTGTTTGTCTTCTACATAGCAATAAATGAAAAAAACATCCTAAAATCTTAAAAATGTTGATAGTCGAACTTACATTGTAAAACTATTTTAATTTTTTTTCTCTAAAGAATAAACTTTTTCTAAAGAAAAAATTTTCAGAATCTGAGACTTTTTTATATGAAAAAGGTCTCAAAACTTATTTATTGGAAAAAGGTCGCAGAAGAATTTTTCTATGGGAAAAAAATCAAAATTTCTGAATTTGAGATTTATTTTAAGGAAAATGGTCTCAGAACCTAAGTCTTTTTTAAGCAGTAAAAGGTATCAAAGTCTGAGACTTTTTATTGTTAAAAAATAGTCTCAGAAGTTGAAAATAACTGAATTGGTAGAAGGTCGCAAAATCTGAGACTTTTTCAACGGGAAAAAGGTCTTAGAATCTTAGGCTTTTTTTAAGGGAATAAGGTCTCAGAATCTCAGAAAAGTGTCTCAGAATCTCAGACTTTTTCTATTGGAAACAGGTCTCAGAATCTATGACCTTTCTATAGGAAAAGTTCTTAAAGTCTGAGACGTTTTGTATAGGAAAAACATTTCCGAATCTAGGACTTTTTCTATAGGAAAAGTGTCTTAGAATCGGAAAAGATTTCAGAACCAGAAAAAGGTCTCAGAATCTGTCACTTCTTCTTTAAAGAAAAAGTGCCCGAATTTTAATCTTTTTCTATATAAGAAAAAGCTCTCAGAATCTGAGACTTTTTCTTTAGGAAAAATGTGTGAGAATTTGAAACTTTTTGTTTAGGAAAAAGGTCTTAGAATCTGAGACTTTTTCTATTGGAAAAAGGTCGAAGAATCTAAGTCTTTTTCTATAGAAAAAAGGTCTCAGAATCTAAAATTTTTTCAGTACGAAACAAATCTAATAATCAGAGACCTCTCTATTGGAAAAATGTCTCAGTAATGCTTTAAAATATGAGACTTTTTCTATAGTAAAATGTCTCAGAATCTGAGACCTTTTCTGTGGAAAAAAATATTTTCTATGTAGGAAGAATTTCTTCTTTTAAATTCTCAGATTTAGACTCTTCTTATGTATACGAAAAATGTACAATTTTCTTTTAAATTTCTTTTAAAAATCCGAAAATTTTTCTTTACGCAAATAGTCTCAGATTCTGAGACATTTAGTCTAATATTCTGAGACATTTTCCCTATAAAAAATAATTTTTTCACGAAAAATGTCTCAACATCTGATGTTTTCTATGTGGGGAGAATTTCTTCTATTAAATTCTCTTCTTATGTATACGAAAAATATACAATTTTCTTTGAAAACAAATTAAAAAAAAATGATCTAAACGAAACATGATCATGAAAAACAAACCTTATTCGGCAAAAACTAATTTGATGATTTTATAGCTTTCCCATCACTTTTTTTTTGCTTGTTGCAATTTGAAGGTTCCAGGGGTGCAACAAGCAAATTTTTAAGATTTTTTTTAGTCAAATTAACTACAAAAAAAAAAAAAAAAAAAAAAAAACGTATCCCTTTTTTTTTGCTCGTCAACAAAGGAGAATTTATGATTTTTTTCGAAGTAAAACAATTTTCCCCCCCCAAACCCAAAAGCTGTACCCGCCACTGGCAACGGCACTCATCCTTTACGGGCATGTAGGGCTTTCCTTAGATTTAAGCCTGAGAAGAAGATCAGAATGGTAGTATTGCATCGCTATTGCTGCCGATGTCTGGCTTCTTCTCACTTGGCTAAGGATTGCCCTAGCAAGTCCAAGTGTCGTCGGTGTCAAGGCGATCATCACGTCTTGCTTCATTTTCGGCAACCTACCCAAGCAGACTCTGCCAAACAAAAACAGTCTCGCGCAGCCCGACCCACAGAAAAACAGATTTCTAAGCCTGGTAAAAAGGCTATTGTCAAAAACCGTCCGAAGTCGTCCGTGTCACAAGTTTGTACTCTTCCTATTCGACATATTGTCAATTTTTCGCCAACGCTTGTTGTCAAGCTTCAGGTGCCCGGGAATTTCATTCCGGTGAGAGCCGCTTTGGACTCCTGTTGTAGCGTCAGCTACATTTGCGATTCGCTGGTTCGTCAGCTTCGCCTACCCGTATCCACTATGGATGGGAACGGCTACTGTCGCTTGACCCTTTGTTCGTCGTATGATCGGGAACAAAAAGTTTCGGTCACGGCGAAGGTGACAAAAATGAAGGGTGTGAATACTCCCTCGGAGTCGGTTCCCGACTCAGTGAAGGACAATTTTGCTGGGTTTCAGCTAGCTGACCCACGGTTTAATATTTCTGGTCGGGTTGTTCTGGTCTTAGGTCCAGAGGTCACTCCCCACATTTTGAAGGGTAGAATACATTCGAGCCCGGGTCTGCCATTAGCGCAATATACCATCTTTGGCTGGATAATTTCGGGCCAATCTCCTATATAGGGGAAAAACAATACGGCTCTTTTGAGACCATCCAGTCCCCTTGGACAAATTGGCTCTCATGAGACCATCCGGCCCCCTTGGGTCAAAATCGGCTCTTTAACAAAGAGACCATCCGGCTCCCTTGAGACCATCTACCCCCTTGGGTTATACGGTTATTTTAACCGCTTTTTTTATATAAAATCCAGTTTACACTGGTTGGTCTCTTGGCCATTTAGATTTAAGTGTTATTTGAAAAAATGAAAAAAAAAAAAATACATACTTGAATTTTTATAGAAAATTTTGAATTTTATTTTTTATTACCTTAGTTTATTTACTTTAAGACTTTGTTGCAATTTTGAATTAATATTGCAAGACGGCCGGCAATGTTTAAACCTAAAGCCTTTCTTTGGTTTAATTTGTCCCAGTTTTCACCCCTTGAGTCTTTCGAGGGTTAATACTAGTTAAAATCTACTCGCTCCACTTTCCGTGCAACTCTGTAGAGTAAGCAGTGATTTTAACTAGTTAACCGGTAACGGGATTTTTAAACATTGTTTGTCGTCCCTTTTGTTCTAGTTTTAAATTTACTTACTTCTCTTCTGTATACCAAACATAGCACTACGTGCATATATCCGTACAAGGTAATATAATTAAATAAATATAATTTTCTAATTTAAAAACTTAAACTTTCTTGTGTTTTTATTTTTTATATATTTACATATTTGGACCCGCTTTTACGGCAAACAATATTAATGAAAAAAAAAAATATTGATGAAAAAAAATATTGATGGAAAAAAATATTCATGAAAAAAAAAATTGATAAAAAAACAAGTAGAAAAGTTAAATTCGACTTGGCCGAATCTATGAATACCCTCCACAATGCCCTTTTTAAGTGATAGTAAATTTTCTAACGTGAAAAAAATAAAATTTTTGGTTAGAAATATTTTACGTTCTGTAAAAAAACTTTTTTTTATTAATTTTTGAAAAAAAAAAAAAAAAAATTACTAATTTTTTTTTTTGAGTGTAAAATTTTTTTTGAGTGTATTTTTTTTTTTTGTTTTAGTGTAAAAAAACTTTTTTTGTTAATTTTTGAAAAATAAAAAAAAATAATTTACCAATTTTTTTTTTGAGTGTAAAAATTTTTTTTGAGTGTAAACTTTTTTTTGGTTAGAAATATTTTATTTTCTGTAAAAAACTTTTTTTTTATTAATTTTTGAAAAAAAAAAATACTAATTTTTTTTTGAGTGTAAAATTTTTTTGAGTGTATTTTTTTTTTTTGTTTTAGTGTAAAAAAACTTTTTTTTTAATTTTTGAAAAAAAAAAAAATAATTTACCAATTTTTTTTTGAGTGTAAAATTTTTTTTGAGTGTAAACTTTTTTTTTAAGTGTATTTTTTTTTTTTGGTTTAGTGTAAAAATATTTTTGTGTGACAAAAATACCTTTTAAAATATTTTTCTGACTTACAAATGTTTTTAAAACATGTTTAACGGGTTTTCAACACGTGAATTTAAGGTGAACTAATCTGAAATTTACGGTTTTGCTAATAACTTTTGAACCGCCGGACCGATTTGGCTGAAATTTAAATCGAACCGGACCAGAGGAACGGTAAATATATATGCCACACTTCAGCACCCTCAGAATTGCCGTTCGAAAGTTACAGTGTGTTTTATCTAGTAAATTCCAGAAAATCCCTTGCCGAAATTCACTCACTTGCTTATAACTTTTGAACCACTGGACCGATTTTGCTGGATTGCAATACCAACCTGACCAGGTAAATGTCCAACAAAAAACCAGACAGACAGACAGACAGACAGACAGACAGACAGACAGACAGACAGACAGACAGACAGACAGACAGACAGACAGACAGACAGACAGACAGACAGACAGACAGACAGACAGACAGACAGACAGACAGACAGACAGACAGACAGACAGACAGACAGACAGACAGACAGACAGACAGACAGACAGACAGACAGACAGACAGACAGACAGACAGACAGACAGACAGACAGACAGACAGACAGACAGACAGACAGACAGACAGACAGACAGACAGACAGACAGACAGACAGACAGACAGACAGACAGACAGACAGACAGACAGACAGACAGACAGACAGACAGACAGACAGACAGACAGACAGACAGACAGACAGACAGACAGACAGACAGACAGACAGACAGACAGACAGACAGACAGACAGACAGACAGACAGACAGACAGACAGACAGACAGACAGACAGACAGACAGACAGACAGACAGACAGACAGACAGACAGACAGACAGACAGACAGACAGACAGACAGACAGACAGACAGACAGACAGACAGACAGACAGACAGACAGACAGACAGACAGACAGACAGACAGACAGACAGACAGACAGACAGACAGACAGACAGACAGACAGACAGACAGACAGACAGACAGACAGACAGACAGACAGACAGACAGACAGACAGACAGACAGACAGACAGACAGACAGACAGACAGACAGACAGACAGACAGACAGACAGACAGACAGACAGACAGACAGACAGACAGACAGACAGACAGACAGACAGACAGACAGACAGACAGACAGACAGACAGACAGACAGACAGACAGACAGACAGACAGACAGACAGACAGACAGACAGACAGACAGACAGACAGACAGACAGACAGACAGACAGACAGACAGACAGACAGACAGACAGACAGACAGACAGACAGACAGACAGACAGACAGACAGACAGACAGACAGACAGACAGACAGACAGACAGACAGACAGACAGACAGACAGACAGACAGACAGACAGACAGACAGACAGACAGACAGACAGACAGACAGACAGACAGACAGACAGACAGACAGACAGACAGACAGACAGACAGACAGACAGACAGACAGACAGACAGACAGACAGACAGACAGACAGACAGACAGACAGACAGACAGACAGACAGACAGACAGACAGACAGACAGACAGACAGACAGACAGACAGACAGACAGACAGACAGACAGACAGACAGACAGACAGACAGACAGACAGACAGACAGACAGACAGACAGACAGACAGACAGACAGACAGACAGACAGACAGACAGACAGACAGACAGACAGACAGACAGACAGACAGACAGACAGACAGACAGACAGACAGACAGACAGACAGACAGACAGACAGACAGACAGACAGACAGACAGACAGACAGACAGACAGACAGACAGACAGACAGACAGACAGACAGACAGACAGACAGACAGACAGACAGACAGACAGACAGACAGACAGACAGACAGACAGACAGACAGACAGACAGACAGACAGACAGACAGACAGACAGACAGACAGACAGACAGACAGACAGACAGACAGACAGACAGACAGACAGACAGACAGACAGACAGACAGACAGACAGACAGACAGACAGACAGACAGACAGACAGACAGACAGACAGACAGACAGACAGACAGACAGACAGACAGACAGACAGACAGACAGACAGACAGACAGACAGACAGACAGACAGACAGACAGACAGACAGACAGACAGACAGACAGACAGACAGACAGACAGACAGACAGACAGACAGACAGACAGACAGACAGACAGACAGACAGACAGACAGACAGACAGACAGACAGACAGACAGACAGACAGACAGACAGACAGACAGACAGACAGACAGACAGACAGACAGACAGACAGACAGACAGACAGACAGACAGACAGACAGACAGACAGACAGACAGACAGACAGACAGACAGACAGACAGACAGACAGACAGACAGACAGACAGACAGACAGACAGACAGACAGACAGACAGACAGACAGACAGACAGACAGACAGACAGACAGACAGACAGACAGACAGACAGACAGACAGACAGACAGACAGACAGACAGACAGACAGACAGACAGACAGACAGACAGACAGACAGACAGACAGACAGACAGACAGACAGACAGACAGACAGACAGACAGACAGACAGACAGACAGACAGACAGACAGACAGACAGACAGACAGACAGACAGACAGACAGACAGACAGACAGACAGACAGACAGACAGACAGACAGACAGACAGACAGACAGACAGACAGACAGACAGACAGACAGACAGACAGACAGACAGACAGACAGACAGACAGACAGACAGACAGACAGACAGACAGACAGACAGACAGACAGACAGACAGACAGACAGACAGACAGACAGACAGACAGACAGACAGACAGACAGACAGACAGACAGACAGACAGACAGACAGACAGACAGACAGACAGACAGACAGACAGACAGACAGACAGACAGACAGACAGACAGACAGACAGACAGACAGACAGACAGACAGACAGACAGACAGACAGACAGACAGACAGACAGACAGACAGACAGACAGACAGACAGACAGACAGACAGACAGACAGACAGACAGACAGACAGACAGACAGACAGACAGACAGACAGACAGACAGACAGACAGACAGACAGACAGACAGACAGACAGACAGACAGACAGACAGACAGACAGACAGACAGACAGACAGACAGACAGACAGACAGACAGACAGACAGACAGACAGACAGACAGACAGACAGACAGACAGACAGACAGACAGACAGACAGACAGACAGACAGACAGACAGACAGACAGACAGACAGACAGACAGACAGACAGACAGACAGACAGACAGACAGACAGACAGACAGACAGACAGACAGACAGACAGACAGACAGACAGACAGACAGACAGACAGACAGACAGACAGACAGACAGACAGACAGACAGACAGACAGACAGACAGACAGACAGACAGACAGACAGACAGACAGACAGACAGACAGACAGACAGACAGACAGACAGACAGACAGACAGACAGACAGACAGACAGACAGACAGACAGACAGACAGACAGACAGACAGACAGACAGACAGACAGACAGACAGACAGACAGACAGACAGACAGACAGACAGACAGACAGACAGACAGACAGACAGACAGACAGACAGACAGACAGACAGACAGACAGACAGACAGACAGACAGACAGACAGACAGACAGACAGACAGACAGACAGACAGACAGACAGACAGACAGACAGACAGACAGACAGACAGACAGACAGACAGACAGACAGACAGACAGACAGACAGACAGACAGACAGACAGACAGACAGACAGACAGACAGACAGACAGACAGACAGACAGACAGACAGACAGACAGACAGACAGACAGACAGACAGACAGACAGACAGACAGACAGACAGACAGACAGACAGACAGACAGACAGACAGACAGACAGACAGACAGACAGACAGACAGACAGACAGACAGACAGACAGACAGACAGACAGACAGACAGACAGACAGACAGACAGACAGACAGACAGACAGACAGACAGACAGACAGACAGACAGACAGACAGACAGACAGACAGACAGACAGACAGACAGACAGACAGACAGACAGACAGACAGACAGACAGACAGACAGACAGACAGACAGACAGACAGACAGACAGACAGACAGACAGACAGACAGACAGACAGACAGACAGACAGACAGACAGACAGACAGACAGACAGACAGACAGACAGACAGACAGACAGACAGACAGACAGACAGACAGACAGACAGACAGACAGACAGACAGACAGACAGACAGACAGACAGACAGACAGACAGACAGACAGACAGACAGACAGACAGACAGACAGACAGACAGACAGACAGACAGACAGACAGACAGACAGACAGACAGACAGACAGACAGACAGACAGACAGACAGACAGACAGACAGACAGACAGACAGACAGACAGACAGACAGACAGACAGACAGACAGACAGACAGACAGACAGACAGACAGACAGACAGACAGACAGACAGACAGACAGACAGACAGACAGACAGACAGACAGACAGACAGACAGACAGACAGACAGACAGACAGACAGACAGACAGACAGACAGACAGACAGACAGACAGACAGACAGACAGACAGACAGACAGACAGACAGACAGACAGACAGACAGACAGACAGACAGACAGACAGACAGACAGACAGACAGACAGACAGACAGACAGACAGACAGACAGACAGACAGACAGACAGACAGACAGACAGACAGACAGACAGACAGACAGACAGACAGACAGACAGACAGACAGACAGACAGACAGACAGACAGACAGACAGACAGACAGACAGACAGACAGACAGACAGACAGACAGACAGACAGACAGACAGACAGACAGACAGACAGACAGACAGACAGACAGACAGACAGACAGACAGACAGACAGACAGACAGACAGACAGACAGACAGACAGACAGACAGACAGACAGACAGACAGACAGACAGACAGACAGACAGACAGACAGACAGACAGACAGACAGACAGACAGACAGACAGACAGACAGACAGACAGACAGACAGACAGACAGACAGACAGACAGACAGACAGACAGACAGACAGACAGACAGACAGACAGACAGACAGACAGACAGACAGACAGACAGACAGACAGACAGACAGACAGACAGACAGACAGACAGACAGACAGACAGACAGACAGACAGACAGACAGACAGACAGACAGACAGACAGACAGACAGACAGACAGACAGACAGACAGACAGACAGACAGACAGACAGACAGACAGACAGACAGACAGACAGACAGACAGACAGACAGACAGACAGACAGACAGACAGACAGACAGACAGACAGACAGACAGACAGACAGACAGACAGACAGACAGACAGACAGACAGACAGACAGACAGACAGACAGACAGACAGACAGACAGACAGACAGACAGACAGACAGACAGACAGACAGACAGACAGACAGACAGACAGACAGACAGACAGACAGACAGACAGACAGACAGACAGACAGACAGACAGACAGACAGACAGACAGACAGACAGACAGACAGACAGACAGACAGACAGACAGACAGACAGACAGACAGACAGACAGACAGACAGACAGACAGACAGACAGACAGACAGACAGACAGACAGACAGACAGACAGACAGACAGACAGACAGACAGACAGACAGACAGACAGACAGACAGACAGACAGACAGACAGACAGACAGACAGACAGACAGACAGACAGACAGACAGACAGACAGACAGACAGACAGACAGACAGACAGACAGACAGACAGACAGACAGACAGACAGACAGACAGACAGACAGACAGACAGACAGACAGACAGACAGACAGACAGACAGACAGACAGACAGACAGACAGACAGACAGACAGACAGACAGACAGACAGACAGACAGACAGACAGACAGACAGACAGACAGACAGACAGACAGACAGACAGACAGACAGACAGACAGACAGACAGACAGACAGACAGACAGACAGACAGACAGACAGACAGACAGACAGACAGACAGACAGACAGACAGACAGACAGACAGACAGACAGACAGACAGACAGACAGACAGACAGACAGACAGACAGACAGACAGACAGACAGACAGACAGACAGACAGACAGACAGACAGACAGACAGACAGACAGACAGACAGACAGACAGACAGACAGACAGACAGACAGACAGACAGACAGACAGACAGACAGACAGACAGACAGACAGACAGACAGACAGACAGACAGACAGACAGACAGACAGACAGACAGACAGACAGACAGACAGACAGACAGACAGACAGACAGACAGACAGACAGACAGACAGACAGACAGACAGACAGACAGACAGACAGACAGACAGACAGACAGACAGACAGACAGACAGACAGACAGACAGACAGACAGACAGACAGACAGACAGACAGACAGACAGACAGACAGACAGACAGACAGACAGACAGACAGACAGACAGACAGACAGACAGACAGACAGACAGACAGACAGACAGACAGACAGACAGACAGACAGACAGACAGACAGACAGACAGACAGACAGACAGACAGACAGACAGACAGACAGACAGACAGACAGACAGACAGACAGACAGACAGACAGACAGACAGACAGACAGACAGACAGACAGACAGACAGACAGACAGACAGACAGACAGACAGACAGACAGACAGACAGACAGACAGACAGACAGACAGACAGACAGACAGACAGACAGACAGACAGACAGACAGACAGACAGACAGACAGACAGACAGACAGACAGACAGACAGACAGACAGACAGACAGACAGACAGACAGACAGACAGACAGACAGACAGACAGACAGACAGACAGACAGACAGACAGACAGACAGACAGACAGACAGACAGACAGACAGACAGACAGACAGACAGACAGACAGACAGACAGACAGACAGACAGACAGACAGACAGACAGACAGACAGACAGACAGACAGACAGACAGACAGACAGACAGACAGACAGACAGACAGACAGACAGACAGACAGACAGACAGACAGACAGACAGACAGACAGACAGACAGACAGACAGACAGACAGACAGACAGACAGACAGACAGACAGACAGACAGACAGACAGACAGACAGACAGACAGACAGACAGACAGACAGACAGACAGACAGACAGACAGACAGACAGACAGACAGACAGACAGACAGACAGACAGACAGACAGACAGACAGACAGACAGACAGACAGACAGACAGACAGACAGACAGACAGACAGACAGACAGACAGACAGACAGACAGACAGACAGACAGACAGACAGACAGACAGACAGACAGACAGACAGACAGACAGACAGACAGACAGACAGACAGACAGACAGACAGACAGACAGACAGACAGACAGACAGACAGACAGACAGACAGACAGACAGACAGACAGACAGACAGACAGACAGACAGACAGACAGACAGACAGACAGACAGACAGACAGACAGACAGACAGACAGACAGACAGACAGACAGACAGACAGACAGACAGACAGACAGACAGACAGACAGACAGACAGACAGACAGACAGACAGACAGACAGACAGACAGACAGACAGACAGACAGACAGACAGACAGACAGACAGACAGACAGACAGACAGACAGACAGACAGACAGACAGACAGACAGACAGACAGACAGACAGACAGACAGACAGACAGACAGACAGACAGACAGACAGACAGACAGACAGACAGACAGACAGACAGACAGACAGACAGACAGACAGACAGACAGACAGACAGACAGACAGACAGACAGACAGACAGACAGACAGACAGACAGACAGACAGACAGACAGACAGACAGACAGACAGACAGACAGACAGACAGACAGACAGACAGACAGACAGACAGACAGACAGACAGACAGACAGACAGACAGACAGACAGACAGACAGACAGACAGACAGACAGACAGACAGACAGACAGACAGACAGACAGACAGACAGACAGACAGACAGACAGACAGACAGACAGACAGACAGACAGACAGACAGACAGACAGACAGACAGACAGACAGACAGACAGACAGACAGACAGACAGACAGACAGACAGACAGACAGACAGACAGACAGACAGACAGACAGACAGACAGAGAGACAGACAGACAGACAGACAGACAGACAGACAGACAGACAGACAGACAGACAGACAGACAGACAGACAGACAGACAGACAGACAGACAGACAGACAGACAGACAGACAGACAGACAGACAGACAGACAGACAGACAGACAGACAGACAGACAGACAGACAGACAGACAGACAGACAGACAGACAGACAGACAGACAGACAGACAGACAGACAGACAGACAGACAGACAGACAGACAGACAGACAGACAGACAGACAGACAGACAGACAGACAGACAGACAGACAGACAGACAGACAGACAGACAGACAGACAGACAGACAGACAGACAGACAGACAGACAGACAGACAGACAGACAGACAGACAGACAGACAGACAGACAGACAGACAGACAGACAGACAGACAGACAGACAGACAGACAGACAGACAGACAGACAGACAGACAGACAGACAGACAGACAGACAGACAGACAGACAGACAGACAGACAGACAGACAGACAGACAGACAGACAGACAGACAGACAGACAGACAGACAGACAGACAGACAGACAGACAGACAGACAGACAGACAGACAGACAGACAGACAGACAGACAGACAGACAGACAGACAGACAGACAGACAGACAGACAGACAGACAGACAGACAGACAGACAGACAGACAGACAGACAGACAGACAGACAGACAGACAGACAGACAGACAGACAGACAGACAGACAGACAGACAGACAGACAGACAGACAGACAGACAGACAGACAGACAGACAGACAGACAGACAGACAGACAGACAGACAGACAGACAGACAGACAGACAGACAGACAGACAGACAGACAGACAGACAGACAGACAGACAGACAGACAGACAGACAGACAGACAGACAGACAGACAGACAGACAGACAGACAGACAGACAGACAGACAGACAGACAGACAGACAGACAGACAGACAGACAGACAGACAGACAGACAGACAGACAGACAGACAGACAGACAGACAGACAGACAGACAGACAGACAGACAGACAGACAGACAGACAGACAGACAGACAGACAGACAGACAGACAGACAGACAGACAGACAGACAGACAGACAGACAGACAGACAGACAGACAGACAGACAGACAGACAGACAGACAGACAGACAGACAGACAGACAGACAGACAGACAGACAGACAGACAGACAGACAGACAGACAGACAGACAGACAGACAGACAGACAGACAGACAGACAGACAGACAGACAGACAGACAGACAGACAGACAGACAGACAGACAGACAGACAGACAGACGGACATCGCTAGATCGACTTAAAATCGATCAAGGATCATGAATATATATACTTTATGGGGTCCTAAACCAATATTTCAATGTGTTACATACGGAATGACAAACTTATATATACCCTCTATCACCAGAGTGGAGGGTATAAAAATTGATAAAAAAAAAATTTGATGAAAAAAAATTTGATGATAAAAAATTATGAAAAAAAAATTGATAAAAAAAAATTTGATAAAAAAAGTAATGAAAAATAAATTTTATTAAAAAAAAAAATTTATGGGAAAAATTGATGAAAAGAAAAAAAAATTTGAGGAAAAAAAATTAATGAGAAAAAAAATTTGATGGAAAATATTAATGGAAAGAAAAAAAAATTTGATGAAAAAAAATTTGATGCAAAAAAAAAATTGATAAAAAAAAAAGATGAAAAAAAAAAATTTGATGAGAAAAAAAAAATTTTTGGTTGATAATTAATTATGTTACTTTTTATTTACCAGCCGGTGAAAAACGGTTTTTTGTTGATTTGTTTAGCTAATTGGACCTATAATTTTCATGTAAATAAAACTAAATTTTGTTTACAGGTTTTATCCCGACGTTTCGTCGATTATTTGTCGACTTCTTCTGGGGATTCGTCTATTTAATAAAAAAAAAAACATCATATTATTACACAATTAATTAATTAACAACATTCAAACTCACAATTTGTATATTTTTACATTAAAAAATTACGGATAATTTAACATTTAACATGTAACATATAACAGAAAACACGAATTTAACAATAAAACACATCTTATCTTTAATATCACAGTTAATTAATGGCTACTTTGTAGCTTGAGTTTATGTTTTTTGTGTCCTCTTTTAAGTTCATTGTTTTGCTAATTTGTTGTTGTATGTATAAACTTTCTTTTGTGTATCTCTTCCTTTCCATTCTCTCAGTGTTTAGTATTCTAATTGTTTCAAAATCAGCTGTGTGTTGAAATTCTGTCATGTGCTGTGACAACCCTGTTGCATTATTTTGTTTTGTTATGTCTGCCTGATGTTCTGCCATTCTAGTTGCTAATGCTCTCTTCGTTGTACCGATGTATACTTGATCACATGTTTGATCTCCTTTCCCCTTGCATTTTATTTCATACACAACATTGTTTAGTTGTTGTTTGTCTATTGGTGTTTTTACTTTGCTAAATATTGCGCTTAAAGTTTTGTTTGCTTTATAAGCGAAGCCGATGTTTTTTTGAATTATTGTTCCTCTCATGTTTCTATTGTCGGTTAAACCAGGAATATATTGTACACTGTAAAATTTTTTCTGTTCTTGGTTTTCAGTGTTGCAAATTATATTTTTATTTTTTAACCGTCTTGATGGTTTTATTCACCACGAGTTGAACTATTATCCAAATTACATACCCAAGTTATTAAAATTTTTGGTTTTAAGAAAATAGTAATTCTTGTTTTCTTTTTCGTTAATTGTTAGCTTATGTTAGTCAAACTGCGGTGGCGTCCTGCAACTTTTTTAAAATTATACACCAGCCTAAAAACATTATCATGTTAAAACAACGAATTGTTATATTGACCCCCATATTTGTGATACAATTAATTAAATTGGTCCTATACGGAAATTTGTAATATCAACAAACGTTTGTAAATTTTGATTGTTGGAAAAATAGTTTTGTTTTTCTTCAACAAAAAACTAAACAAACACAATTTGCTGATCAGACACAAAAAAAAATTTTAATTTTTTTTCAACAACCACAATTTGTTGCTTTGACAAATAATTTTTTTTTTTTAACAAAGAAATTCAATAAACACAACCACTATTTATTGTCATGATAAAAGAATTTTGATATAAAATTACTTGACTGAGTTTGTTGAAAACAAAATCGAAATTTTGTAATATGGACTAACAGGCGGCCGTTTTTACTAAATGTTTGGTTGATATCATGTTTTTTTGATTTACAATTGATGTTTGTTGATTTAAATTTAACGATTTTATTTTCTGTGTAGGTATTATAAGAAAAGGAACAAATATTTCTCGAAAAATGGTGCACTAATGTTGGTCTGCATGTATCCCAGCAAAACTTTGGTAATGGGTTGTGATTATATAACACATTACCAGGTAATGCATATAACTTATTTGTAGCATTATTTTATGATGTCTTACCAAACATTTGTTCCACAACGTATTATTTGCAAGTGAAAAATAATGTATTACTAATAATTTGCTACGTAGTGCATGATTATTGGGAAAAATGTATTTCATATTTGTTATTTCTAAACATTAAATCATGGATGACTTATATTTGGTTACATTATGTATTATTTGAAAGTTTGAAATAATGTATTATTTATAATTGGACGCATAATGCATTACAATAACATAAAAATTATTATTTTATAAAAAAATGCATAAGTTTAAACTGGAGATCCCAGCAAAACTTTGGTAATGGGTAGTGATTATATAACACATTACCAGGTAATGTATATACCTTATTTGTAGCATAATTTTAGGATGTCTTACCTAACATTTGTTCCACAACGTATTATTTTCAAGTGAAAAATAATGCATTACTAATAATTTGCTACGTAATGCATGATTATTGGATAAAATGTATATCATATTTATTATTTCTAAACATTAAATCATGGATGAATTATATTTGGTTACATTATGTATTATTTGAAAGTTTGAAATAATGCATTATTTAAAATTGGAGGCATAATGCATTACAATAACATAAAAAATAATTATTTTATAAAAAATGCATAAGTTTAAACTAGAGATGGGCTCACGACAGGAAATTTCTAACGACACAAACTCACGAGCATATTTTATCTAGTTACACTCATTTACAATCACGTGAGTAAACTTAATACAAAATTACTTTTTCACTACTCGTAACACCTTATATATTGCGTTCTGGTATGCTATATTATATACTTTACTCGTAACCTATAAAATATAATATATTTTACACCTTACTCGTATTCTTCGTTATAAATTTATGACTTATTTTATACCTTACTGGTATTCTTTGTGATAATGTGGATGCATTACTTTGAGTCTCATCGCCTGTTAAAATCATCAATGCTGCAATGTATAAAATAAGAGATCCTATACCTTATTTTATACCTTATTTGGTAATCTAAGTTTTGCTGGGATGGGCTCACGACAGGAATTTTCTAATGACACACACTCACGAGCATATTTTATCTACTTATACTCACTTACAATCACGTGAGTAAATTTAATACAAAATTACTTTTTCACTACTCGTAACACCATATATATTATCTTGTGGTATGTTATATTATTTAATTTCTCGTAACCTATAAAAAATAATATATTTTACACCTTACTCATATTCTTCGTTATAAATGTATGACTTATTTTACACCTTACTGGTATTCTTTGTGATAATGTGGATGCATTACTTTGAGTCTCATCGCCTGTTAAAATCATCAATGCTGCAATGTATAAAATAAGAGATCCTATACCTTATTTTATACCTTATTTGGTAATCTAAGTTTTGCTGGGATGTATATTATTATCTAAATATTAGTTTAAATCTATATCATTGTCTGTGTATGAGTATCTCTGGTTGTATTTGTTGTTTGATATTTATGTGGTCATAGTATTTGTTTATTTGCTTGGGCTGATATTGGCAATTATAGAAGAACATATTTTGTTATCTCATACTCTGTCTATACACTCAAAAACATACCTTGTCAAATTACATGAAAAAGTCTCGTAATCCCATTTTATCAATACATGACGGCTTCCTTGTTTTTTAACAAAACATTTTCGATTAAAATTTAAATTTTTTTTGTAATTTTACAATTTGTTTTTGTATTTTACAAATTTTCAAGTTTTTTTTTACAAAAATAATGTAGTTAACTTACGGCAATTCCTTGTAAGTTTTAATGCTCCAAAAAAGTTGTAAATTTACAATTTTATTGGTAAAAATCTTGTAAAATTACAAAAATGGTTGTAATTTTTACTAGGAATTCTCGTAAAATAGGAGATAGCAAAAAATTTAGTAAGGTCACGAGACCACCTTGTAAGTTTTATCGCGTCAAAAAAATTGTAAATTTACAATTTTATTGGTAAAAAGCTTGTAAAATTACAAAATTATTAGTAAAAAGTTTGTAAAATTACAAGGAAGTCTTTTCAAATAGGAGGTAGCAAAAAAAGTTACAAACTTTTTTTTTGTCAGTTTACAAGTTTTTTTTAAGTGTATCCATGGGTATTTGCGTGTATTCTAGTTTCAATAACTCTAATGACACGCAAATCCTATTTTATTAGTAAATTTAGAATTAATATTGCATGCCTTGAAATAAGAATAGCCCGAAGAATACACAAATATTTTTTTAAGGTTGTATTTGTCTTTTTTATGAAATGTTTAAGACGAAAAATTATGAGAAATGAAAAGCTCCAAATGTTCAATTATTTTGCTTTGAAATAATTTTTATTTATCTTAAAATTGAAAAAGAATTTAGGTGTCTGGATTCTCGTTTGGAACATGATTGTAGCACACCAAATCACACAAATGCATATTTTGACACCAATTGCGGCCAAAACAAATTTTTTTTTTTGACAAAATACACTAAGATTGTGAACTTCGTCTGGTTGTGGGGTGGCAAAGACGGACTCCAATGATTTTGGGTTATTTTTCCCATTATCAGCACTCAAGCAAACAATTTGATCTGTTGTCACCAGAAATTGACTTATGTCACATTGTAGGCGCTAGATCAATTCAATTAATTTTTAACTTTTGCTTCTAAAGTTTTTCTCAACATACCGACCGTTTAAAGGACCTATCATTAACATACTTTATTAGCCCCAAGTGTTACAAACGGACTATCAAACTTATATATCACCTCGACTTTTAATTGTAGTGTCTAAAAAACAATATTTCCTTCCAGCAAATCTTTTCTTCTTACAATTTCCAATCAAAAATTTACTTTGTAATCTTTTTAAACTCTTAAAATGTTCTTTTGTTAATGACTCTATAAACCATTTGAAAGTTAGTCCTTTTTTTGCAAACAAATCATTTTAAGTTTTTTATGTAGATTTTTAAGGTTATGTATACGATTACTTTCTTTACAACAGGTAACTATGACAAAATATTGTTTGCCACTTATTTTTTCTGTTCATAAATTCTTCATAGTTTTCGACAAAAAAAACTTAGAAACCACAAAGTGTATGTAATTTACTTAAAAACTTTGTTCAGGAGGGGAGGCGGATGAGGAATAAATTGAAACACACTTTAATGTAAATTGTTGTCAAACATTACCGCAACATATTTTATTGACACAAATTGCATTTCGGGGGAGGGGCAAAGACGCAGTAAGGAAAAACTGTAAAAATTCCAAATACTGCTGTTGGTATAACTCAAGTAATACATTGACTTAAACTTACTACATAAGTCAACTCTAAAAATTTGTCGAATACTAAAATGTTTAATGAAAAAATAAAAAAAATAAAACTCATTTCATTTCTTATAAATCCATATTGAAGAGGATGGAATAAGAATAATTGAAAAATTTGTAAACTAAAAAAAACTTTACAAACAAACTACTCATTGGATAAAAAAGGAGCGAAATTTCTTATTTTAGCAATAAAGAATTTTTATTTGGGTGAATAAAATATCATTTGCAACTAGAAAAAGTACGTATTTTTAAGAAAAGAAACTAAATCGGGGAATAAGCTACCTGAAAAAAAATGTCTCTGAATATGAGTCTCAGAGTCTTAGAATTTTTCTATATGAAAAATGTCTTATAGGAAAAATGTCTTATAATAATCTGAGACATTTTCTAAAGAAAAAATGTCTCAGTATCTGAGACTTTGTCTGTAAAAAAACTGTGTCAGAACCTGAGAATTTTTTTATTAGAAAAATGTTTCTGCACCAGAGACTTTTTCTATAAGAAAAGTGTCTCAGATTCTTAAGCTTTTTTTACAAGAAAAATCTAAGACTTTTTGTATTGGAAAAATGTTTCAGAATTTGTGACTTTTACTAATTTTTTTTTTAATTTTTTTTGTTAGTTTTGACAAGCCACGATTTAAGCTGCGTTTTTATAAAAAAAAATATTTCTTTACGCGGCATCTTTATTGTGTTATAATTTTATTGTCCGATTTGGTTAATAATATTAACTACATTTAAAAAAAAAACCTTGAAAATTACAAGAAAAGTTTGTAACTTTTTTGTTTGCTACCTCTTATTTCACAAGAATTCCTAGTAATTTTACAAGCTTTTTACCAATAATTTTGTAATTTTACAAAGTTTTTACCAATAAAATTGTAAATTTACAAATTTTTTGACACGATAAAATTTACAAGTAGGTTTCGTAACTTTACTAGATTTTTTGTTACCTCCTATTTTACGAGAATTCCTAGTAACTTTACAAGCTTTTTACCAATAACTTTGTAATTTTACAAGCTTTTTACCAAAAAAATTGTAAATTTACGGTTTTTTGGCACAATTTAAAGTACAAGGAATTCTTGTGAATTTACTAGATTTTTTTGTAAAATTATCTTGGAAATTTGTAAAATTACAAAAACAAATATAAATTTCGATCCAAATTTGTTAGTTAAAATACAAGGAAAACTGTCAAATATTGGTAAAATGGGATTATCAGACTTTTTCTAGTTATTTGACATGGTTTTTTTTTTGTGTGCATATTTAATAAATTTTTCATAACCTAAGAAAAAATATTTTTTAAAAAAATTTGAAATGTCGATGTCTTGAAAACAAAGCAAGATAGAGAAACATGGAGAAAATATCATACTATCGGTTATCTTCATATATGTGAAACATAACACCGTCCGACAAATTTCCAATTTTGGCTGTACACATGAACCGGACTAAAAAATTCTGAGAGTACGCCTGAAAATAAAATACCCGTGTCTCCCAGTTTTTCTAGATCAATTCGCGTTTGTGCGAAAAATCAAAAAAAAATCTTCGCACTATAGAAAAAATGCCTCCGAATTTCATACTCTTGCCCAAAACATTAAATCATGATAATGTTTTGCGGAAGATTTGGGTGTAAAGCAAAGTTTTTTTAGAAAAAATAATGTTATATTACTTTGCTATTCCATGCAAAACGAATTGAAATATCAGTCGAGGACCCCATTAAAAAACCAAAAGAGTTGTACATTTCGTAAGTGAGTGCAAAAATAAGCGCAAAAAAGGGTTTTTACATTTTTGAGAGTATAAAAGATTCGGCACCAAAGAATATAAAATTCTCACTTGTTTTATTTACATTTGATAAACAAATGGAAAATTTGTATGCGAAAAGCTTAGACTTAGGTTAGGTTGTAAGTGGCTGCTGACGTTTTACGTCAACAGCTTGGTGAAAAAGTAGTTTTGGTAAAAAAAAAATAATTTTTTGTTTCACGAAAAACAAAATTATGTTAAAAAAAAAAATTTAATGAAACCAAAATTTTTGGTGAAAAAAAAAAATTGATGAAAAAAAGTTTTTGATGAGTTTTTTTGCTAAATTTTTTTGATGTACAAAAAAAAAATTTGAAAAAAATAATTTGATGAAAATAAATTGATGAAAAAAAAATTTCATACAAAAAAAAATTATGACAAAAAAAGTTTGATGAAAAGAAAAAAAAATTGATGGAAAAAAATTGATGAAAAAAAAAATTTATGAAAAAAAATTTGATGAAAAAAATTTTTTTTTTTTGAAAAATAATTATGTTACTTTTTATTCACCAGCTGGTAAAAAACGGGTTTATTCACCACGAGGTGAATTATTATCCAAGTTACAAACCGAAGTTATTAAAATTTTTGGTTTTAAGAAAATGAAAATAGTAATTCTTGTTTTCTTTTTCGTTAATTGTTAATTGCAACTTTTTTAAAATTAGACACCAGCCTAAAAACATTATCAGGTTAAAATACACTCCAGTCAGAAAGTGGGTATAAAATTATCATTCCCTTGTCTCTTTGGTTTTTTTTAGCAAAAAATGCAAACAAAATATAATGTAAATTTTGTGTTTCACAAAGGAAGTGTGAAATAAGTCGAAAAAATGTAGAAAGTTTACTTCTGGGAAAAATAGTGTTAATAGATGTGTTCAGTAAAATTTAATGGCGCTTCTTTTCTTGGAATATATTAACCCTCTACCTGCAATTTTTAGGGATAATTTTTGTCCTTTGCTGTGTTTTTTAATAAGTGAATTTATTTTCGGATTAATCCTATTTAGTTTAAAACAAATATTTTATCATACCAACACTTAATTTGGAATATTTTTTCCGTAATCTACTTTAAATTTGCAATTATAATCCGAAAATAATTATAAAAAATTTAGAAAATGAAATAAAGTTGTTTATAACGCAAAATTAATCCTAAATGGACTTATTAAATCCTGAAATTTATTTGGATTAATTTTGATTTATTTATAACTTTTTTCATTTTCCATATTTTTTTATTATTTTTTCGTATTATAAATGATAATTTATCGTAGATTACAGAAAAAAATATTCCAAATTTGTTTTGGCATGTTAAAATATTTAATGTAACCTAAATAGGATTTATTTTCGGAAATAGTGAAATTTAATGCAGAACATTTTTGTAGAACTTTTTAACTCTTTAAATGCACGATTTAATAGTTTTCTAGGAGAGCATTAGAAATGAGGACAAAAATGACCCCTAAAAATTGGAGATAATATATTTTACGTATAGAACCGTCTTTGAATTTCACTAAAGACATGTTTAAACATTATTTATCTCACAAGTGCAGAGAAAAAAATATGGAGGAAACAAATTTAAGTAATCACTTCCCAATTAGAAATTTTGTCTTTAAGACATTGTCAGTAATGATTCATCAGGTAGAAGTCAGCAAGTGAATACATTTTACTAAAGACAACTTAAGGACATGTCCTAATTTTTGTCGGAGCTCCCCAAGTTCTATAAATGTACTGACTTGTCATATAAGTTGTCTTATCAGTTTAGAAAAATCATGTCTTTAATGCTGACAATTATGTAGCAAATCCGACCAATCACTAAATTTTTTTTTCCGATGTAAAATCGATGTAATTTTGTATAATCCTTTAAAACTCTTTTAGTTTTCTTTGTAATTAAAAAAATAAAATTGAATTGGTCTTAAAACAATAAAAAAAAAATAAAAATAAAAAAATCCGCGACCGGGGATTGAACCGAGGCCAAAAATCTACAACACGTAAGCTGCCGAACCTGCTAGACAACTAGGCCAATCACAACTTAAAATTGTTTGTAATAAGCGTCCAACCTGAATCAAATTGCGTCGCGTAAGGCGTAACGCCCAATAATTTTTCGTTTCTAATATTTAAATGTGACGTACCTAAATCAAACGGACGTAAAAATTTAAAATTTGATGTGTTTGTTTTTGTTTTTTTTTACGTCTTGCGCGACGCAATTTGATTCAGGTTCGACCCTAAAATATAATTTGAAATCATAATATTTTCAAATTTGTCAAAACCAAAATAAATTGAATATATCGTCAGCTTAATTGTAAAGGGCTCCTGCAATATTATTTTTGTAAATAATTTTTTTGGTTTGTATAAATAATATTAAAAACAACTAAGATACGCCTAAATAACTCTAACAAAATCTTGTTAAATAGGATGAAACCAAATTCCAATTAATATTTAAAAAAATGTTATATTTGAGAAAGAAAAATTCATATTGTAGCATTTTTTAATTCAGGTGACGAAATATATATAACAGGACAATTCAAATAATAAATTAATTTAAATTTGTTTTTAAATAAACACATTTGTTATCAAAGTTTGGCTAAAGGGGTAAGGTGCTAGACCAGTGAGCAGAAGGTTCTGAGTTCGCGGACCAAGTGAGGCAGATCAAAATAGTAAGTTTTAAAAAATAAAATTTAAGAAATAGACAGATAAAAATAGTAAGTACACAGAAAAAAATATGGGGAAAAACAATTTGAGTAATCACTTGTTTAAATTTAAAAAAAGTTTTGAGTAATTTTTTAATTGACGCAATTAAAAATTTACTCAAAAATTTAAAAACAAATTGAGTAAATAATTTAATAAGAATTTAATAGCTTTTTTAATTTTTTTTGGAATTTTCTTAGTTTTTTTAATTCTCGTTTAGTTTATAGTTTTTTGTATATATACATGAAAGTTTGTAATCATATTTATAAATTTTTTTTATGTCTTTAAGACAAAAATATATTTGGTAAAGTTTGAAAAAACATGTTTTTTTTCTTTGTAAAAAATATGAAATTTTTTTAAACTTTGTTTTTTTTTAGAGTAGAAACAGAATAAGCCCGGCACGACTTTTTCCATACGGTTTGGCAGATTAAACCGGTGGCCAGCGCCGATGTGAAATAAAACTTGTTCTGTTTTTAAAAGGTGGTGCTTCTTGTTCTGCTCCTGCACTTAATAGTGTCAATTAAAAATTTACTCAAATTTTTTTGGCAAACATTTAATAAATTTTTATTAAAAATTTACTCAATACTATTAAATCGTTTACTGGTGGAAAATTGAGTAAATTTTCCTATGTTTTTGGGACATACATAAATATGTTTGGTAAAGTTTGAAAAAACAAATTTTTTTGTTTTTTTTTTGTAAAAAAATTTAAACTTTTTTAAATTTAAAAAAAAAAATAAATAGATAAATTTTGAGTAAATTTTTAATTGTGTCAATTAAAAATTTACTCAAATTTTTTTTCAAACATTTAATAAATTTTTATTACAAATTTACTCAATGCTATTAAATCGTTTACTGGTGCAAAATTGAGTAATTTTTTACTCAATAGTATTAAAAATTTACTCAAATATTTTTTTTATTTTTTTTGTGTGCCTTTATTACTGTAAGACATATTCGTGCCAGTCTTCGGGAGTCTCTTTTTGGTTTTGACTACAGTGTACTTTCCCCAGACGGACAGACGGATACCGCATTCATTTCTTAAAATGAATAAAGGATCCCAGACCGATATTTGGAGACGTTACACAAAGAATAACAAAATGAGTAAACCTCCAAACTGTGTTTGGGGGGGATTATTAATTTTCTTTAAATTTAGTTCATTTTTCTATTTAAAAGTTCATTTTTGTTTTTTTTGCGTGATGTAAGTTCTTTTTCCAAAATATATAATAATGAACTGTATGAAAGCTTCTACCACACAAAATTAAAATATTTTTTCATATTTTGAAAAAATAAAACCTTTAAACTTCCAATACAGAAACGTTGTATAAATACACTAACACTAACAAGAAAGGTCTTTCACAGGGCACACACCGATTGTCCTGAAATTAAAATATGGGAATGAGGGGGAAAAAAATAAGAGTTACCTGTTTTTTTAGCTGCCCAATCTCAAATTGCAGAAAACGGGGATTATGACCAAAATTGCTTTGGACTTACTCCCCATAACGTGAATGGGGGTTATGACCGAAAAAAGTTCGGTCGTAATCCCAACAAGTAACGGACATATTCCCCATTGGGATTGTGACCGTTTTGGAAACGGTTATAGTCCACACAACTATTATGGGAATTATGACCGAAATGAATTCGGTCATAATACCCATTTCCGTTATGGGTGTAATGTCCGTGGGGATTATGTCCTGTCAGCTTTTTCCCCCTCCCCGCTAACCCCCTAAATATGAGATTAGGCAGCTATAAAAAAAACAGGTAACTTTTATTTTGCTCCCCTCGTTCCTATATGCACGTTTCAGGACAATCGGTGGGTGCCCTGTGAAAGACCTTCCTTGTAAGTAAACTTCTATACTACTCCACTCACTACATATTGAGACTTGTTTTTTAAACTTCCGTTGAATATGTCATTTAAAATCGAATACATTGGTTTATTTCCTAATACTTGTGTTGCTCAAGTGTTGCAATCAACTACCACTACTACTGCTGTTGCTACTTCGACTACCACTACAACTTCTAAAACTCGTTGTTATAACCAATAACAGTACATCCACGGCCTGAGAGGATATACAGATTTAAAATGACAAAATATGTTTGGAATTTTGACATTTCTTCATTAAGAGGAAAAAACATGGGGGTAATTCGGGCGCAATAGCGTAACCGTTTATAAAATTGAGATTAAATTGCAAAAAAATAGAAAAAAAAAATTAAGAGAAAATAAAAAAAAAATAAGAAAAAAATTAACAAATAAAATTAAAAAATTAAAACTAAATTAAGTAAACTAAAACAAAAAAATGTCCAAAATAATGTTTTTTATTTTTGTAAATTTAAATTAATTTTTATAAAAAAAATAAAAACTGTTTTGTTCGCCCTTTAAAATATTATACTTTGAGTAGGTTTATTCTAGCTCGAGGTCATTTTTTCCTTTACTAACTAAAACTATGATATTCTCATAGAATAATTTTCAAGAAAATTGTTTTTCTGTTTTAAATACATATATTTATGTGCTTAATTTTTGCAAGACTTAGCCGACGCTGGTTTCGGAATTTGTCAGACTCCATTGTCAAGACTATTAAGAAAAAAATATATTTTTGTTATTTAATTTTTTCATAATTTTTTTCTGTTTTTTTTTTTTGCTCCCGTTTTTTCCTCTTAATGAAAAAATGTCAAAAAATTTTGCCATTTCAAGTCCGTATATCCTCTAAGGCCATGGATATTCTCTTCCTGGTTATAACCACATACAAACATGTCTACTGTAAAGATTGCAACACATGCATACTTTTATGTTGCGGCAACAATATCGTATCGATTGCTATTTGGCTTGACGAGGCTAATGGTTGGTTCTTTTGGTTATTTGACTAGCTGCATATTTGCCACTTGACACAATACAAGCTGGCACAAAACAGCTTCATAATGATGACAAAAAAAAAAGAATTGCATGCATGTTTCAATACAGTATGCAACAAAATTTTCTACTACCTCTTATACACGTTTACCAGCCATACAACATTGTTAGACTTGGCAAAGCTAATTGCAATAGTTTACTACTACAACTACTGCATAGCGCACATATACATTGTAACAAAGTTTTTCGTTACATATTGGTAATTTTATATTTTTTTATAAAAATACTATTTTTTTTATTTAAATATTTTAATATTTCTTTCTAGTTTTTAAGAGATTTACAGTTACATAAATATAAGAGTAGTCTGTATAAGAGAACCAACGCATCAACCAATGCTACACATACATTTTAATTTTCTCTTGATCTCACTACTACAGTGGTATTGATCGGTCGGTAGTAAATTCAAAGCTCACGCATACATTCGTTTTTTCTAGCTCTCACTACTAACGTACGTAGTTGGTTTGTAGTTAGTTTGGTCATTACTACAACTTTAGTTGAGCTTGTGCTGTCCAAGTGTACGGGTAGCACTGCAGGTCATTAGATTTCGGTGGTAGTCGTTCACAAGTACAGCCAAGTTCAACTCAATGTAGTAATTGCAGAGGGTTTCTACTTATTTAAATAAATAATAGTCCCCAGGCATAGTAGTGGTAGTGCATAGGAAAACTACTGGTTAAGATGGCCATAGTTTCCAGGCAGGTAGATGTATTAGTGACCAGGGAGTCTACTGGTTTAAACGGCCATAGATCCCATGTCTGTAGTGGTAACTAAAACACTAACAAACAATAAAAATTCCACACTATAAAAATATGACTCGAGCATTAATTCGAGGAGTCTGTTGTCTACCGCGAAAACGTTCACCCGTGCAGCGGGTAACCTGCGTTACTCTGTCCGGCAATTATCCTGGTTTCTTTTCAAACATTAATTATCCTGGTTTCATCGAAAACGTCTAGATCCTGGTTTCAGTCACAAACGTGGGTGACTGCAAACATCTCTGGTACAGGGCTCATATCCTGGTTTAAATCTAGCATCGATCGTGAACGTGTGCGATTATTCGAGTACAGGGAATAATCGCAACGTTATTAAATAGTTTGACTCAAGCTTGTATCCTGGTTGCTGCGTTGGTCTTCAATTTTAGTGATAAATTGTAAAATAAAGTTCTGAATTAAAATAAAATTCCTGTGTTTCAATAATCCTGGTTCTGACTGACCTAACCCCGGCAAAATCTATTATAAATGGCGCCCGAGCAGGGACTCTAAAAAGAGGAAAAATAAATGTGGAGAAAACCAAATCTATTAAAAATAAAAGTTTTCCAAATCCACAAAACAAGAAAAATTCTGGAAAAAAAAAAATCTGGCTGGCAGCGGATGCTCTATATTCAACGCAAATTGGCAATACAAAAAAATCTGGCTGCTGAAAAAAAAAATCATCGGTCTTCTGCAAAGATAAAGCTTTACCCAAAAAGGTCTAGCTTCTGAGAAAACAAAAAAAAAAAAATCATCGGTATCCTGAAAATCTGGTTCGTATTCCAGCAAATTTAAATTCTGAAAACAACGAGCTTCTGGAAGGTGCACGAGAATTACAAGCAATAAGCTGTTAACACAGAAAAGCTATGTCAAAGGTAATGGACAAAACTGGGCCACCACGTGGACAATCTGAGAGTTCTGGTAGAAGCGGTAAAACCACGTGGTCATGAAGTCCACAGTTCCTTTACAAATTCCAAACGAAGGGGGAGATGTAACAAAGTTTTTCGTTACATATTGGTAATTTTATATTTTTTTATAAAAATACTATTTTTTTTATTTAAATATTTTAATATTTCTTTCTAGTTTTTAAGAGATTTACAGTTACATAAATATAAGAGTAGTCTGTATAAGAGAACCAACGCATCAACCAATGCTACACATACATTTTAATTTTCTCTTGATCTCACTACTACAGTGGTATTGATCGGTCGGTAGTAAATTCAAAGCTCACGCATACATTCGTTTTTTCTAGCTCTCACTACTAACGTACGTAGTTGGTTTGTAGTTAGTTTGGTCATTACTACAACTTTAGTTGAGCTTGTGCTGTCCAAGTGTACGGGTAGCACTGCAGGTCATTAGATTTCGGTGGTAGTCGTTCACAAGTACAGCCAAGTTCAACTCAATGTAGTAATTGCAGAGGGTTTCTACTTATTTAAATAAATAATAGTCCCCAGGCATAGTAGTGGTAGTGCATAGGAAAACTACTGGTTAAGATGGCCATAGTTTCCAGGCAGGTAGATGTATTAGTGACCAGGGAGTCTACTGGTTTAAACGGCCATAGATCCCATGTCTGTAGTGGTAACTAAAACACTAACAAACAATAAAAATTCCACACTATAAAAATATGACTCGAGCATTAATTCGAGGAGTCTGTTGTCTACCGCGAAAGCGTTCACCCGTGCAGCGGGTAACCTGCGTTACTCTGTCCGGCAATTATCCTGGTTTCTTTTCAAACATTAATTATCCTGGTTTCATCGAAAACGTCTAGATCCTGGTTTCAGTCACAAACGTGGGTGACTGCAAACATCTCTGGTACAGGGCTCATATCCTGGTTTAAATCTAGCATCGATCGTGAACGTGTGCGATTATTCGAGTACAGGGAATAATCGCAACGTTATTAAATAGTTTGACTCAAGCTTGTATCCTGGTTGCTGCGTTGGTCTTCAATTTTAGTGATAAATTGTAAAATAAAGTTCTGAATTAAAATAAAATTCCTGTGTTTTAATAATCCTGGTTCTGACTGACCTAACCCCGGCAAAATCTATTATAACATTCATAGAGATATAGTAGAGTGTTTAGAAAACATGTAGGTAAATAAACAAATTTAAGAGCAAATAAACTTTAGATGGAGACTTTTGGTTGGAACATTTTTGAATTTTTAATTGAGCAGTTATGGAGACTGAGATGGAAAGTCACTTCGATTAGGATAAAGTTTTTAGATTATTAGTTTTATTTGTTTGATTTAAATTTAAAATAATTTGACATCGACATAGGCGGAAAATATTTCTCCTCAAACAACGTCTGAAGACCCATATTTTTTACACACACTGAAAAAAAATCCTGTTAAATACATATGTACGAAACCATTCGTACAGTGGTTTTTTGTTGTTTCGATTTTTTTTTTTTCGTAAAATATTCAAAACTTTTAACGCATTTTTCGAAAAATAACCAAATAAATGTTTGTGTTCTAAAAAATCTTTCATAAAATATACCCGAGTAAAAATGTTTAGATATATTTTTATATATCACGTCTTATCCGAGATTTAAAAGATCTTACTCGGATCAGTACTGATCCGAAATTTGAAAGATCAGTACTGACCCGAAAAATGGATCGTTAAGATTAGATCAGTTTAAATCGGACGGATACAATGTTATCCGAAAAATGGGTTTATAAAATTAGATAAACCCATTTTTCGGATGAAATTGTATCCGTCCGATTAAAACTGATCTAATCTTAGCGATCCATTTTTCGGATCAGTACTGATCCTTCACATTTTTACTTGGGTATACAGAATATTATTTTAGTTTGACGAAATTACTTCATAAAATAAACAAAATATTAATTATGAAAATATTTTTAACATGATAATGTTTTTAGGCCGGTGTCTAATTTTAAAAAAAGTTGCAGGACGCCACCTCAGTTTGACTCTATAAGCTAACGATTAACAAAAAAGAAAAATAAAACTACTGTTTTCATTTTCTTAAATCCAAACATTTTTAACATGATAATGTTTTTAGGCTTGTGTCTAATTTTAAAAAAGTTGCAGGACGCCACCAAAGTTTGACTATATAAGCTAACAATTAACGAAAAAGAAAACAAGAATAACTATTTTCCAAAATTTTAATAACTTGGGTTTGTAACTTGGATAATAATTCACCTCGTAGTGAATAAAACCGTTTTTCACCAGCTGGTGAATAAAAAGTAACATAAATATTTTTCAACAAAAATTTTTTTTTATTTTTTCATCAATTTTTTTTTTTTTGTTCATCAATTTTTTTTTTATCAATTTTTTTTCCCATAAAATTTTTTTTTTCATCAATTTTTTTTTTTTTTTTCATCAAACTTTTTTTTTATCATTTTTTTTATCGATTTTTTTTTTTTATCAAATTTTTTTTCATCAATTTTTTTTTTTCATCAAAAATTTTTTTTCCATCAACATTTTTTTATAATTTTTTTTGTTTTTCATCAAATTTTTTGTTCATTAACTTTTTATACCCTCCACTCTAGTGATAGAGGGTATATATAAGTTTGTCATTCCGTTTGTAACACCTCGAAATATTGGTCTAGGACCCCATAAAGTATATATATTTATGATCCTCGATCGATTTTAAGACGATCTAGCGATGTCCGTCCGTCCGTCCGTCCGTCCGTCCGTCCGTCCGTCCGTCCGTCTGTCTGTCTGTCCGTAGAAAACACGCTAACTTTTGAAAGACTTTACAGAGGCTACTGAAGTTTGGCATATATGTTTGTCATTTACCTGGTCAGGTTGGTATTGCAATCCAGCCAAATCGGTCCAGTGGTTCAAAAGTTATGAGCAAAAGAGTAAATTTCGGCAAGGGTGTTTCGCGAATTTACGAGATAAAAAACACGATAACTTTCGAAAGACAATAATGAGACTACTGAAGCTTGGCATGTATCTTTGCCATTCCCCGGGTCTGTTTGGTATTAAATTTCAGCTCAATCGGTCCAGTGGTTCAAAAGTTATAAGCAAAACCCTGAATTTAAGATTAGTTTCATCTAAAATGCCACGTGTTTTAACAAGTTTTAAAGGTATTGGTGGTAACTAAACAATGCTTTTCAAACTTGTTTAATTTTAAAGCAATGCTTTTTAAACTTGTTTAGTTTTAAAAGCATTGGTAACTTAAAAATTACAGTCGAAAAAAATTTTACACTCAAAAAAAATTTTACACTCAAAAAAATTTTACACTCAAAAAAAAATTTAAACAAAAAAAAAATTTAGTTTTTTTTACAAATATTACAATATTTTGTGTACGTGCATTTACTCAGAAATATTTGTACAGTAAAAAAACATTACACTCGAAAAAAATTTTACACTCAAAAAAAAAAATTAGTATTTTTTCTTTTTTTTTTTTAAAATGACAAAAAAAGATTTTTTTATTCCAAATAAAATATTGCTAATCAAAATTGTTAATTTTTTCACGTTACTACCCTTGTACTACCCTTTAAAAAAATGAATTGTGGAGGGTATTCATAGATTCGGCAAAGTCGAATTTAACTTTTCTACTTGTTTTTCATCAAAATTTTTTTTTCATAATTTTTTTTTATCATATTTTTTTATTATTTTTTTTTTTTCATAAATTTTTTTATAAAATTTTTATTATCAATTTTTTTCTCACCAAAAAAAAATTTTTTTAATATTTTTTTTCATAAATTTGTTTTACATCAAAAAATTTCTCTTTTCATCAAAAAAATTCATCAAAAAGTTTTTTTCATCAAAATTTGTTTTCACCACAAATTTTGGATTCATTAAATTTTTTTAACATAATTTTGTACTTCGTGAAAAAAAAATATTTTTTTTACCAAAACTACTTTTTCACCAAGTCTAAGCTTTTCGCATAAAAATTTTCCATTTTTTTATCAATTGTACATAAAACAAGTGAGAGTGTTATATTCTTTGGTGCCGAATCTTTTATACTCTCTAAAATGTAAAAATACTTTTTTGCACTTATTTTTGCACTCACTTACGAAATGTACAGCCCTTTTGGGTTTTCAATGGGGTCCTCGACTTATATTTCAATTCGTTTTACATGGAATAGCAAAGTAATATAACATTATCTTTTCTAAAAAAAACTTTGCTTTGGCAAGTACACCCAAATCTTCCGCAAAACATATCATGATTTAATATTTTGGGCAAGAGTACAAAATTCGCAGTCATTTTTTAAGTTGGGTTTGTAACTTGGATAATAGTTCACCTTGAGGTGAATAAAAAAAATATTTACCTGCTGGTGAATAAAACGTAACATAATTATTTTTCATTAATATTTTTTTCATCAATATTTTTTTTTTCATCAAAATTTTTTTTTCATCAATATTTTTGTTTTTCATCAATATTTTCTTTTTTTCATCAATTTTTTTTTCATTAATATTTTTGTTTTAATCAATATTTTTTTTTATCAATATTTTTTTTTTCATCAATATTTTTTTTTTTTTCATTAATATTTTATTTTTATCAAAAAAAATTTTTTTATAAATACTTTTATTTTTATAAATATTTTTATTTTTATTTTCATCAATATTTTTTATACCCTCCACTCTAGTGATAGAGGGTATATATAAGTTTGTCATTCCGTTTGTAACACATCGAAATATTGGTCTAGGACCCCATAAAGTATATATATTCATGATCCTTGATCGATTTTAAGTCGATCTAGCGATGTCCGTCCGTCCGTCCGTCCGTCCGTCCGTCCGTCTGTCTGTCCGTTGAAAACACGCTAACTTTTGAAAGACTTTACGGAGGCTCCTGAAGTTTGACATATATGTTCTGCATTTACCGGGTCAGGTTGGTATTGCAATCCAGCGAAATCGGTCCAGTGGTTCAAAAGTTATGAGCAAAAGAGTAAATTTCGGCAAGGGTATTTTTCGAATTTACAAGATTAAAACCATTATAACTTTCGAAAGACAATTCTAAGGGGACTGAAGCTTAGCATATGTATTTGTCGTTCCACAAGGAAGTTTAGTTTTGAATTTCAGCAAAATCGGTTCAGTGGTTCAAAAGTTATAAGCAAAGCACTGAATTTCAGATTTGTTTCACCTTAAATTGTTGAAAACTTGTTAAACAAGTTTTAAAAGCATGGTGAAATACCAGTTTTGTAAAACTTGTTGTTTGTTTTCTTGTGGTGGGGTGCAGTTTAGTTGTTAGACAAGTAAATATTTGTTATTGTTTTTGTAACTGTATGTAACGGTGTATAGTAAGAATTTTTGGAAAAAAAATCAAATGAAGTAAAATAAAATGAGGGAGATATGTGAAATATTTTTTTTGTATTGCATATAGGTATAAAACAACAAAAATATTTTACAAAGTAATTTTGTTACTCAAAGAAATTGTACACTAAAAAAAATATTTACACTAAAAAAATGTTACACTCAAAAAAAAAATTATACATAATTTTTTTTTTAATGAAATGCCACAGTCAAAAAAATGCTGACAGTCAAAAAAATTTTACACTCAAAAAAATTTGATTGATTAAAAAAAAGTTATACCGAAAATAATATATTTCTAATAAAAAATTTGTGATGCAATTTTTGAAATTTGTTTAGAAAATTACTATCGGATGACATTGTGGAGGGTATTCATAGATTCGACCAAGTCGAACTTAATTTTTCTACTTGTTTTTTCATTATTTTTTTTTTCACCAATATTTTTTTGTCTTAATTTTTTTTTCATTATTTTTTTTTTTCAAAACCTTTTTTAATTGACAAACACAAACAGATTGATGGACATCACTAGAATGTCTTAGAAAACTTTACGGATCAATAACACAGGTTCACAAAATTTTAACGTTTTCAATTTGCCTGACCTTTCACACCTGATTTATATGGATTTTAGAGTGCTTTCGAAACTGTTCGCGAGCAATTCGCTGTTAAAGAGTCGAAAAAGTGCGTTTTTTACCAATTTTGCTTGGCTATAATTTCCTTGGTAGTATAGTGAGCGAAGATGGTGGTGCTGACAAAGATGTAGAAAGCAGAGTTAGAAAGGCTCTTGGTGCTTTCACTACACTGAACAAAGTGTGGTGCAATAATGTATATGGCGTTAAAACGAAGATTAATATATTTAAATCCTGTGTGTTATCAGTATTGCTTTACGGTTGTGAAACGTGGCATGTAACAGAAGAAATTAAAAACAGACTACGGGTGTTCGTTAATCGATGTTTACGCAAAATTCTTAAAATTTTCTGGCCAAATAGAATAACCAATGAACAGCTAGCGACGCGAACGAACATAAAAGACATAAATATCGAAATACGTAAACGTAAATTCGGGTGGATAGGACATACACTACGTAAACCACCAGAAGAAATATGCAGACAAGCACTAGTATACAATCCACAGGGCAGCCGATAGAGAGGGCGTCCAAAAAATACCTGGAGACGTTCAACACTAAATGAAATAAACGCGAATCGAGACAGAAATATCAATAACATTACTGAACTAAGCAACATAGCCAGACGAAGAGAAAGTTGGAGACTACTTATGGATAGCCTATGCCCAGTATAGAGGCGGCTTTAAATCTTAAGATGAAAAGCAAGGCTTATTATTATTATTATTATAATTTCCAAAAAAAAATTTAGTGCATCAGTTTTAAACACGAACTTAACTGGATACCAGGATTCCAAAACGGGTATTAGGTTTTTTCTGACAGCTTTAGTTTTCGAGTTATTAAAAAGGGCATAAATATTCAGACAAAATTACAGAGGTCATAAATTTAATTTTAATTTTATTTTAGCGATATCTCAAAAACTAAAGATGACTCAACAAAAGTAAGAGCATTTTTGGAATCAGCATATCCAACATACCTAAAATCGTCATTCACTTTTTGGATGTAAGACTAGTGTTGGTAAATATAGACTCACAAACATGCCAAAAATATCCTATTTTCAAAGTTTCCTTAGGATATATCTCGAAAACTAGAGCTGACCCAAAAAAACGGTAGCCAGATTTGAAATCAGCGTACCCCTATTACCCAAAATTAGTTATCGGAACCTGGCCAAAAAAAAAGTATTGCCCTGTGTAATACATAAATATATTGGTGTCCTCGCCCTATATTTCAATGCATTTTTCATGGGATTTTTGTACTCTTGCCCAAAACATTAAATCATGATAATGTTTTGCGGAAGATTTGGGTGTACTTGCCAAAGCAAAGTTTTTTTAGAAAAAATAATGTTATATTACATTGCTATCCCATGCAAAACGAATTGAAATATCAGTCGCACAGTGGGGAAAAATTTACTTTTTTTGTCCAATTTTGTCTACAGGTCGCAATTCTTAACCAATTTTGGTTTTTCTTTTTTTGGATTTTAGCTAATAATTTTCCGCATCGATCTGTCATGGTGGATTTTTGAAAAAAAAAATCGGATTACTTTTTATATTTTCCTAAAATTCAGAAAATTTTCATTTTTTCAGTATTTTTGCAATAAAAAATGTATTAGGCGTGGGACGAATATGCTTTATAGACTAAATTAAAGATATTGGAGCATCTTATCAACGACGTGAATAGTATTTGAAAATATATTATTATTTTGATTTTTATAGCCAGACAAAAATTCAAGAATTTTCACGTTTAAATGCCTATATCTTTAAAAATAATGTACCAATTTCAATGATATCTTTTTTAGATAAAAGCTTATGTTTTGCTTACTCATAATTGGTAAACAAATTTTTTTTTGCAAAAATATTTTATTTATTGCTTAAATTTTACCTTATGATTTTTGGAATTTTAAAATTATTTTTTAGTCTGTTTTTTTAAAAAAAAGTTTGTGACATTGTAAATTCGAAAAAATGGTTCAACAATTTTGCAAAAATACTTTATTTACCAATAATGGTTAAGAAAATGATAAGCTTTAATCTAAAAAAAAAAATTCATTGAAATTGGTACATTATTTAAAATGATATAGGTACGTAAAAGTGAACATTTTTAAGTTTTCATATGTTTATAAAAACCAAAATAATAATAAATTAACAAATGCTATTAATGTCATTTATAAGGGGTTCAAATACCTTTAATTTTGTATATACAGCTTATTCGTCCCCTGCCCATTACATTTTTTAGAACAAAAATTCTAAAAAACTTAATATTTTCTGAACTTTAAAAAAATATTCAAATAAAACAAAAACGATTTTTAGAAATCCACCATGACAGGCCGATGAGGAATCTTATTAGCTAAATTAAAAAAAGAAAAACTAAAATCGGTTAAAAATTGCGACCTGTAGGCAAAATCGGGCAAAAAAAGTCAATTTTTCCCCACTGTGAGTCGGGGACCCCATTAAAAAAACCCAAAAAATTGTACATTTCGTAAGTGAGTGCAAAAATATTTGCAAAAAAGTGTTTTTACATTTTGGAGAGTATAAAAGATTCGGCACCAAAGAATATAACACTCTCACTTGTTTTATGTACATTTGATAAGCAAATGGAAAATTTTTATGCGAAAAGCTTAGACTTGGTGAATAGGTAATTTTGGTAAAAAAAGTGTTTTTTTTTGAAGAAAAACAAAATTATGTTAAAAAAAATTTAATGAACCCAAAATTTTTGGTGAAAAAAATTTTGATGAAAAAAAGTTTTTGATGAAAGAAAAATTTTTTTGGAGAGAAAAAATTAATAATAAAAAATTTGATGAAAAAAAATTTATGAAAAAAAATTGATGAAAAAAAATGATAAAAAAAGATTATAAAAAAAAATTTATGAAAAAAAAAATTTGATGAAAAAAAAAATTTGATGAATAACAAAAAATTGATGAAAAACAAAAAAATTGATGAAAAAAAAAATTAATGAAAAAAAAAAAAAATTTATGAAAAAAAAATTGATAAAAAAAATGATGAAAAAAAAGTTTGAGAAAAAAAAAATTATGAAAAAAAAAGTTTGATGAAAAAAAAAAATGATGAAAAAAAATTATTTGATGGAAAAAAAAATTTGATGAAAAAAAAAATTTATGAAAAAAACTGAGGTGGCGTCCTGCAACTTTTTTAAAATTAGACACCAGCCTAAAAATATTATCATGTTAAAAAAAAAAATTAAATATTTTTAAAGTAGGACGCCAACGGATCTTAATTTTTTTTTTCAAAAACTTTTTTAGAACTGAAATCCTTGTCCCACAAAAATCTATTTTTTTGTCGTAATAAGCTAATAAAAAAAATAAAAAAAAAATAAAAAAAACAAGTGAGAGTGTTAAATTCGGCCGTGCCGAATCTGTTATACCCTCCAACATGCAAATAAATAAAAAAAAATTGCAGGGGCGTTTTTTTTTTTTTTGGGGGGGGTCGGTAGTGGTAATTGGGGGGGGGGGCATTTCTTCTCGAATATGTATTTAAGAATATACTTTTTGCTGTAAAAAAATACAAGTTTATTTAAAAAAAAAAAAATATTCCTCGCCCATAAAAGGGGGGGGGGCGGACCGAAAAAACGACATTTTTTAATTCTGTAGGTCTAAATGCAGGATTTTGAACTTCTTGTAGCATAAAAATGTTGCATTTGTTAAACAAAAACAAAGAAAATCATGTAAAAATATGGTATTTTTCAGAGGTTGGTTTAGTTCCTCAAGGGGGAACTTTTTTCCCCCTGGACTGATTTTGCTCCTTTACGAACTTAACCTGCCTAGGAACATTAGACATATTCGTGCCCAATGTCGGGAGTCTAGCTCTTTTATTTTGGACTGCATCGTGTTAACTACAGACGGACAGACGGACAGACGGACGGACAGACGGACGGACGGACGGACGGACGGACGGACATCGCTAGAATGTCTTAGAATCGATCACTGATCATAAATATATATACTTTATGGGGTCCTAGACCGATATTTTGATGCGTTACACACGGAATGACAAAGTGAGTATACCCTCATACTGTAGTTGGAGGGTATAAAAATATTTTTGTTTTGTATGGAAAAAAAATTTTAGGCCCGCTCTTTAAGGCCCCGTCACTTAGGGAAGCCGTGGTCGCAGGGGCGTTAAATGACAAAATAAGAGACAGTCTAATAAATATACTTAAAATTTCTTGCTCACACATTTTTTTCACTCAAAATATTTTTTTCACTCATTGTTTTTTACTCAATTTTTTTTTACATAAACTTTTTTCTGCGAACTTTTTTTAATGACTTGAAATTTTCCCGATTTCAGTTTATATTAAGGTTTTTTGTGTGAAACACATCAATAGAGATAGATTTAAATTATTTTTCTAAAATTTTCAAATCAAAAGTTTTATTTTTCTTATTTAACATAAGATTGCGATTTTGTCCCTGTTGTTATATCGCATTAAAAACAATACAGAAATATACCTTAAGGAATGGCAATTCAAGTAATTTAATAATAAACTTATACTTGAAAGCAGCCGTTATTTTGAGAAAACTGTAAAAATGGCATCTAACTATTTGTTTCACAACATATTTTTAGGGTTAATGTAAAAAGTTTTATTTTTGAAAAATAAATATAGCCAAAAATAGCTATTAAAAAAGTTTATAATGACTCAGGAGAATTGACAAATACCAATAAAAATAAAAAAATAACGAAAATCGATCCCTTAGTAATATGAATATGATTTCTTTTTAGTTCTAAGCAATTTATAACAATAAATTCCAAGCAGTTTTTTTGTAATATATGTAAACAAGTATGTTTGTATAGAGTTTTAAAATTGGAAAAACAAATTTATTTAAAAAATTTCGAATATAATACGATACTACAACAAGAATTTGTGCTTTTGGAGTTATTTTAGTACGTTGCCATGAACAGCCTTTAAAATTTAAATAGGGAATTATTCAAAAAAATATAACCTTACCAAGAAAATCAATTTTAAATTTAGACAATAAAGTCAATGACATAAACAAATTGTTTGTATTGTTGGTTCATTTTTAATTAAATCGTAATTGTATTAACAAACAATTTAATTGCATTGACAAATTGTGTTATTAAATAAAAAAAAAACAATTTATTTTTTTGCCACTACTATCAAATTTTGTGTTAATACAACAACATTTTAATTGAAAATAAACAACAATACAATTTTTTTCTGTGACTCCAATAAGGTGTTTGGGTTTCCTCCTAAAACTGTGTTTTATTTATTTTTTTTTTTTTCAAAAAATAAATTTGTGTATTTTATTTTTCTAGTTGGGAAAGTGTTTGAGTACTCGAACCTTACAAATATTATAAAATTTTCTAAAAATTATCTTTTAGTGTTTCTTGGTAAGGCTGAACATGACATGTAATCGAGATTACTATCTTAACTACTTTGTATTTTATTTATTTTGCTAAATTTTTTGTTGATGTTTTTTGTGTGTTTTGATTTCTAGAAAATTGTTTAAGTGTTTATGACCTTTTTTTGACAAAAAACAACATAATGTTTTGAACTCAACTCATATTTCATCAGTTTGTTTATCATCAAAATAAAATCAAGGAACATGTTGGAAAAAATAAAGTCATTTTCGCACTAAAAGGTACATACAAAAACAAAACAATTCTTACTTGATATTTAATATGGAGGCATTATTTTTTATGTAAATACCCAGTCAGAAACTGCCAACCGTTCCAAAGAAAAAGTCTCGGCAAAGCACTTTATTTTTTGTGTAGAAGGTAGTATAAATTCAAAAAGTGCTTTCCAAGCGCTTTGCCAATGTTTTTCTATTTAAATCCGTTCAAAGTATAAATTTTTTATTAAAATTTATTAATTTTCATAACAATTGGAATATTTTTTATTTCCCTGCAGGATAAGTTTTTTATTTCCCTGCATGATATGTCACTTATACACAATGACCTACATATTACAAACTTGACACCTTTTATATAAAAACACCTGTTTCTTTCGTGAGGAAGTGTCGTAAACTCCGGATACACCACCCTTAAACTCCGGATACATACCCGTTTCGGTTCAATACAACACTTTTTTCGGGACTTTTCCAATTTTTTTCCTAAAAGCATTTTTAATAAATTTTTTATTCCAAAACGCGAACGTCGTTGTAAAATACGTTGTAAAATATTTTTGTGACTTACCAATGTTTTTAAAACATCCCAGGCAGAAAAATACGAACGGGAGAGCGCTGGCAAAGTACCTTTTATGATCGCTTGTGTGCTGGTAAAGCATCACAGTTTAGTACTCTCCCAGCGTCCAAAATGATAACCAAGGTAAACGGTATGCCGTTGCTATTTTAAGGCGCTTTGAAAGCGCTTTAAAAACAAAAAATATGGTACTATTATAGTACTTTTAGAACAAAAAATGGGACGTATCTAATTGTATACACAACTTTTTTGGTGTTTATTTGAATAAAGAAATTTATTAAATTGGGATAACAAATTTATTGACTCATTTATTAGGATAAAAAAATTTTGAACAAACTTTGAACAATTTTCTAAGTCCCGGAAAAAATTTGTTTGCAGTTTTCTTTGCGTTTTGGAATAAAAAATTTATTAAAAATGCTTTTAGGAAAAAATTTGGAAAGTCCCGAAAAAAGTGGTGTATTGAACCGAAACGGGTATGTATCCGGAGTTTAAGGGTGATGTATCCGGAGTTTAAGACACTTCCTCGTGAAAGAAACAGGTGTTTTTACATAAAAGGTGTCAAGTTTGTAATATGTAGGGCATTGTGTATAAGTGACATATCATGAGAACTATCAAGGACCGGCCACTTATCCTGTAGGGAAATAAAAAATATATTCCAATTGTTATGAAAATTAATAAATTTTAATAAAAAATTTGTACTTTGAACGGATTTAAATTGAAGAACATTTGCAAAGCGCTTGGAAAGCACTTTTTCCAATTCATACTACCTTCTACACAAAAAATAAAGTGCTTTGCCGAGACTTTTTCTTTGGAACTGTTGGCAGTTTCTGCCTGGGATGTTTAACGGGTTTTCAACACATGCATTTAAGGTGAAACTAATCTGAAATTCACGGTTTTGCTAATAACTTTTGAACCACTGGACCGATTCGGCTGAAATTCAATGCGAACGAGGCCAGGGGAACGACAAATATATATGCCAAGCATCAGCATCCTCAGAATTCTCTTTCGAAAGTTAGCGTGTTTTTTATCTCATAAATTCAATAAAAACCCTTGCCGAAATTCAGTCTTTTGCTCATATCTTTTGAAGCACTGGACCGATTTTGCTGGATTGCAATACCAACCTGACCAGGTAAAGGCCTAACATATATGCTAAACTTCAGGATCCTCCGTAAAGTCTTTCAAAAGTTAGCGTGTTTTCAACAGACAGACGGACGGACGGACAAACGGACATTGCTAGATCGTCTTAAAATCGATCGAGGATCATAAATATATATACTTTATGGGGTCCTAGACCAATATTTCGAGGTGCTACAAACGGAATGACAAACTTATATATACCCTCTATCACTAGAGTGGAGGGTATAAAATAAGTTGAACTTTTTCGAGATATCTGTCTGTTAAAATGACAATAAGCGATATTCCAAATTTGGATTGTTATTAGGGTGACCATTGTTTTCTGAACTCAAATCAGTTCGCCCAAGTTTTTTTTTTCAAGAAATAACTTTCTGAAAACTCTTTTCTGTGGGAAAACACTAATGATTTTTTTCAACACTCAAACAATTTCGGTTAAACTAACAAACTTGGGGTCAATTAGTACTATTTCAGTAAAAAGAAAGTTTTACAGAAAATTTAGTGGACTTTAAACAACTTCATTTACGTGCTTTGATTGTTTTAACTCAGACAATAAAACAAAAACACACTGGTATTGAAAATAAGAATGGCCTTCAGATTCCCATAAGTTTTGATAACTCTTCCTTTTAGAAAACTTCCAAAATAATACATACATGTTTCTTTAAATAGCCCTGATGTTCAGAGCGCTTTTTTATAAAAATTCGGAGGGCATTACCTCATCAAAGATCTTAGAATCATTTGGTTTCATTCAATTATATTTCTTAAAATACGGAAAATTCATTTTCCCGTGAAATTTTTGTTATAGAAAATTTTAAAGATGCTATGTGCCGTTTCATATAAGATTTTGTGAAGATCAAAATTACCTCATGCTCAGATACATTTTTGCGTTGGGAAACCTTTTGATTCAGAATTTTCAAATAAAATTATTTTTTATATTGAAATGTTTAAAAATCAGTACAATCAGTACATATTTTACAAATTCAGCACAAATAAGTACAACGTTTTTAGATCAGTACACGTGATCAAAAATCAGTACGTGTACTGATCAAATCAGTACGAATGGTCAGCCTAATTATTATGCACTTTAAATCGGTCCATGCTAGGGCTGTCAAACGGGATCGGTTTTTTAAAATCCCGGGATTCGGGATTTGAAAATTGAAATCCCGGGATCCCGGGATTTTTCGGGATTAAATTTCTTTAATTATAAAAGTAAAAAAACAGTAGACTCTTTATGTTTCAATTTTATTGTGCATATTAAGGGGGCTACTGAGGGTTAGTTGGCACCGTGCTAGCCTATTAAGCAGGGAGTCTTGGGATTGATTCCCACGAAAACCCTTGGGTCGATTTCGCTACAACGAAATTATTAAAAAAATTAATTTTAATTATTCTGATTGTTATTTAAAGGCAATTAAAAATTAAGTATACGCCACTTATGCAGTTTTCAAGTAATTATTATTATTAAATATGTAGCAATGAACCCTTCGATCAAAGTTTTGGTTGTTGCACTGTAGGCACTGTTGCCTAAAACTTATGTGGTTCAAATTTGAGGCCAATCGGATTAAATTTACCCGTGGCGCCCTTCGATCAAAGTTTCGGTTTTTAGAAAATCTTCGCCAAAACCTGCAAACTTTGGTCAAAGGGCTCCGTGACTGTGACTTAATGGTTAGTTCGTTGGACTATTATTCAGCAAGCATGAGTAGAATTCTCAGCTCAGCCAAATTCGTGCCAGCTACGTTGAAAATTAAAAAAAAAATTAGTTTGAATATGTTTATGTAAATGTAACAATAATTGAACAAAGTTGTATTTTTAAAAATAAATTCTCATACATTTTTAATATTTCAGAAATCCCGGGATTTGGAGCTTAAAAATCCCGAGATTCGGGATTAATTTTATGACAAAAATCCCGGGATTTCGGGATTCGGGATTGACAGCCCTAGTCCATGCTTAAAGTTGCAAAAAAAACTGGGTGTAGGGTACAATATGGCCCATATCCTCCAACTATAATTTTTCTAACTTGTTTTTGTTTTGAAACATATTTACGAATGGGATAAATTTTTGATGTCTTATGATAAATACTAGGGTATTCAATCGATTAACCGTTAATCGGTTAACCGATTAATTTTGGTCGATTAACTGTTCGAATAATTTAAAATTGCCAATTTTCAAATAACAAATAAACCGATTAATTTGTGTCGATTAACCGATTAACCGAAATTTATTTTTTTAGTACTTTTGGTTATTTTTTGCTGTTTAAGGTTCTGCAAATTTCGGTTCTGCTTAAGAAGTTGAAGAATTGAAGTGTATAAAAATATTAATCAAACTCTCTTTTATCAATGTGTAAAATTGTCGTCAAGAAAATAATTTATCGAGGCCCTAAAAATTTATTTCGGCTTAAAAAAAATTAACTTTGGGACCCTAGCTAATTTGTTATACATTTCCAACACAATAGATTTTTCTAATAGTTTTTTATGCGCGTAATCTGAATCTGGCTTTAGAACTGATCTATCTCGTATTGAGATATTTAGGATTTCGATTTACAATACTGCATTGTGTAAATTTTCAATAATTTTATGTAAAATTACGCCATTTCTGTAAATTAACACAGTTTATAGTAGAAAACTAAAATCATTTTAATTAGAGTGTGAATAAAATCAGATTTTCGCAATGTTGGGGACCCTATAACACCGCGAAATATTTTTAGATGTGGAAATAGTTTAGCACATCTGAAAAAAAATACTTGTTTTCATTTTTTCACATTGAATTGGGGCCATATTTGACATTTAATTATGAGGTGATATTTTTCACGTTGGTGTCATTTCGGATCGGGGTCATTTATCAGGATGTCATACAAAAATTCTTTACTTGGGCTGAGATTGTTGGGGGTATTTGAAGCTTTGGCATAGCGGATATAGATTTCTTTCTTGTCTATATATATAAAAGAGTAACGTGACTGACTGACTGACTGACTGACTGACTGATATACTCATTCATCATCGCCCAGCCCAAACCGCTGAAGCTAGAGACTTGAAATTTGGACTGAAGGTCGACCTCCCGGAATATAGGTCCACTAAGGCTGGATTTTTGCCAATGTTGATTCTAAGGGGGTAAAAAGGGTAAAAAACTGTACTTTTGGTACTTTTTATATCTCCTGAAATAATGGTCACAGAGACTTGAAATTTGGACTCTGTGTTCACCTCCCAGAATATAGATCTACTAAGGCTGGATTTTTTGCCAATGTTGATTCTAAGGGGGTAAAAAGGGTAAAAAACTGTACTTTTTGTACTTTTTATATCTCATGAAATAATGGTCACAGAGACTTGAAATTTGGACTGTATGTTAACCTCCCGGAATACAAATCCACTAAGGCAGGATTTTTGCCAATGTTGATTCTAAGGGGGTAAAAAGGGTGAAAAACTGTACCGTTGGTACCTTTTATATTTCCTTAAATAATGGTCCTAGACACTTGAAATTTGGAATGTAGGTTCTGCTCCAGGAATATAGATCAACAAAGGCTGGATTTTTGCCAATGTTGATTGTAAGGGGGCAAAAAGGGTAAAAAACTGTACTTTTGGTACCTTTTATATTTTCTTAAATAATGGTCCTAAAAACTTAAAATTTGCAATGTAGGTTCACCTCCGGAAAAAATGTTCACCAAGGCTGGGTTTTTGCCAATATGGACTCTACGGGGGTAAAATGGAAAAACGTGTATTTTTGGTACTTTTTTTTATTTACTGAAATAATGGTACCTTTTATCAAAAGTTCGTTTTATAAAAAGTACCTTTCATAAAAAGTACCTTTTATAAAAAGTACCTTTTATAAAAAGTACCATTTATAAAAAGTACCTTTTATAAAAAGTACCTTTTATAAAAATTACCTTTTATAAAAAGTACCTTTTATAAAAAAGTACCTTTTATAAAAAGTACCTTTTATAAAAAGTACCTTTTATAAAAAGTACCTTTTATAAAAAGTACCTTTTATAAAAAGTACCTTTTATAAAAAGTACCTTTTATAAAAAGTACCTTTTACAAAAAGTACCTTTTATAAAAAGTACCTTTTATAAAAAGTACCTTTTATAAAAAGTACCTTTTATAAAAAGTACCTTTTATAAAAAGTACCTTTTATAAAAAGTACCTTTTATAAAAAGTACCTTTTATAAAAAGTACCTTTTATAAAAAGTACCTTTTATAAAAAGTACCTTTTATAAAAAGTACCTTTTATAAAAAGTACCTTTTATAAAAAGTACCTTTTATAAAAAGTACCGTTTATAAAAAGTACCTTTTATAAAAAGTACCTTTTATAAAAAGTACCTTTTATAAAAAGTACCTTTTATAAAAAGTACCTTTTATAAAAAGTACCTTTATAAAAAGTACCTTTTATAAAAAGTACCTTTTATAAAAAGTACCTTTTATAAAAAGTACCTTTTATAAAAAGTACCTTTTATAAAAAGTACCTTTTATAAAAAGTACCTTTTATAAAAAGTACCTTTTAAAAAAAGTATCTTTTATAAAAAGTACCTTTTATAAAAAGTACCTTTTATAAAAAGTACCTTTTATAAAAAGTACCTTTTATAAAAAGTACCTTTTATAAAAAGTACCTTTTATAAAAAGTAACTTTTATAAAAAGTACCTTTTATAAAAAGTACCTTTTATAAAAAGTAGCTTTTATAAAAAGTACCTTTTATAAAAAGTACCTTTTATAAAAAGTACCTTTTATAAAAAGTACCTTTAATAAAAAGTTCCTTTTATAGAAGGTACCTTTTAAAAAAAGTACCTTTTACAAAAGTTCCTTTTATAAAAAGTTCCTTTTATAAAAAGTACCTTATATAAAAAGTACCTTTTATAAAAAGTACCCTTTCTTAAAAGTACTTTTTATTAAAAGTACCTTTTATAAAAAGTACCTTTTATAAAAAGTATCTTTTATAAAAATTACCTTTTATAAAAAGTACCTTCTATAAAAAGTACCTTTTAGAAAAAGTACCTTTTAGAAAAAGTACCTTTTATAAAAAGTACCTTTTATAAAAAGTACCTTTTATAAAAAGTACCTTTTATAAAAAGTACCTTTTATAAAAAGTACCTTTTATAAAAAGTACCTTTTATGAAAAGTACCTTTTATAAAAAGTACCTTTTATAAAAAGTACCTTTTATAAAAAGTACCTTTTATAAAAAGTACCTTTTATAAAAAGTACCTTTTATAAAAAATACCTTTTATAGAAAGTACCTTTTATAAAAAGTACCTTCTATCAAAAATATGTTTTGTTAAAAGTACCGAAAACTTTATGGTACTATTTTATTTCCTGAAGTAATAAACATAGAAACTTGAAATTGGAAAAGTTCGCCTCTCGAAAATAAAGGTGTTAAAAGGAATAAAAAAGTGTACTTATTTATTTCCTGATATAATGGTCCCAGAAACTTAAAATTTGGAATGTAAAATCCTTCGGTGAAAAAAGAAATTGGGAAAAGTTCTTTTTGGAAATTCCGTTTCTTAACGGGGATAAAAAGTACTTTTAATATTTGCTGAAACAATGATCCTAGATAATTTAAATATGGAAGAGGTACTTTTTTAAAATTCCGTTTCAAATGGGGTAATAAAGTGTACATTTGGTACTTTTTTTGTTTCTATAATAAGATGGAGATGGAATTGAAAAGGAAATGGAGTAGAACGGGGAACAATATGGAATAGAGCAGGGAGCAATATGGAATGATATTTTTAACACAAATTTTTCGTGTTTAGCTTTTTTTACTAAATATTTTTTTTATTCCAATTTCTTTTTTCACTGAAATATTTATGCACTCAAAATCCAAAATCCCGACATAAGGGCTAAAAAATTGTCATTATATTTTTCCCCCGGAAATTTTATTGTTTGAATTATTCATTAAAATATTTTTTTATGGAAGACTTAAACGTCCACAAGTAAATAAAACAAATACTACGTAGGGGAATTTTTTTGAAATCGATAGAGTAATCCTGATCCTTCTATTATCCGGTATTCAATACAGCCGGTAACGAAGTACCGGGATTGCAAGCTAGTTTATAATAAAATTTTTAAAAGTACATACAATCCGTGGTTTTATATTCAATTTAAATTTTAAATTAATATTATTCGGTTAATCGAATAATTCATATTTAACCGATTATTAACCGAATAAATCTCAACACCGATTAATTATTTGCTCGATTAACCGATTAAAGAAGAACCTCGATTAATTGAATACCCTAATAAATACCTTAGAGACATTCAACAAAGTATTTAAAAAAAGGAAATAATAAAAATACAAAATTAATATTTTATGTATTTCTCATTCACATTTATTTTTTGTTTTTTGTTTTCATTTAGAAAAACATTTTTGTATTACATTTTTTATGTTACATTTCTTTAAATTTTTCAACGTTTATTTTTTTTTTTTTTAATAAAAAGAAAATCGTTTTAATTCTGTTTTTTAAATAAAAATTTACCAGATATTTTAAATTTGGTTCCCACAACAACGAAATTTTTAGCACATTACAGCAATTTTAGTCAGATAAATTGATAAACAAAATCAAGGCTTTTTGTATTTTGACCATATTACATTTTTGGCCATTTTTTTTTAATCCAATTTTTTGCTTAGAATTCCTTTAATGTATATTTAAATTTATATTAAACAAACAGTTGTTGTATATATACAGCGCAAAAGGCTGAATATTTCAATATTGTTGTATAGGTTTTTAAATGTTTAAAATATGTTTGAAATCAATTTTTAGTAGGGTGGTTCAACAACATATTAAAAAAAAAAATCAGTTAACCTCAAAAAGTGAAAAACGAAATTTGAAAAATAAGAAATTTCTATTGTTTTAGATAATTTCCATCTACTTTATTTATTTGTATCTCAATAAAAACAATTTTGAACCACCCTAATTTTATCACACACACATATAAATACATATATAAATTTAAGCACATACAAAGTTATGAAATCAAAGACTACCCAATAAACACATTTTTTGATTTCTTCAATTTTTTTTGTCCATTAAAATGTTTCTGTATTATTCTGTCGATTTTCGAGTTCTTTTTAAATTTTTCTGACTTGATTCAAATATTTTGAAATTTTTAGGCCTCGAACTAGAATAATACTCTAATGGAATTTATTTTAAAAACTTCTACCAAGTTATGGGGGTTTACGTTGTCATTTCGTGTGTAACACATTCACTAAAAAAAAAACGTGTAAAATTACAAGAAAAACTTGTAACTTTTTGTTGTTTGCTACCTCCTATTTGACAAAAATTCTTAGTAATTTTACAAGATTTTTACCAATAATTTTGTAATTTTGCAAGGTTTCTACCAATAAAATTGTAAATTTACAAATTTTTTGACACTATAAAATTTACAAACTGGTTTCGTAATTTTACTAGATTTTTTGCTACTTCCTATTTTACGAGAATTCCTAGTAATTTTACAAGCTTTTTACCAATAATTTTGTAATTTTGCAATCTTTTTACTAATAAAATTGTAAATTTACAGTTTTTTGGCGCAATTAAAATTAAAAGGAATTCTCATGAATTTACTAGATTTTTTTTGAAAAATTATCTTGAAAATTTGTAATATTACAAAAAAAATTGTAAAATTACAAAAAAAAATGTAAATTTCGATTTGTTAAAAAAACAATGAAAACTGTCAAATATTGGTAAAATGGGATAACGATACTTTTCCTAGTAATTTGACAAAGTTTTTTTTTTTTGTGTGTACGGTCTCCTACCTTTCCATTTATACAACCAACTATTCGATATCTTTCAGACATCAGTTAAATTACCGTTAAGTATAAATGCCTATTGGGTTCTAATCCATCATATATTGTAGTAGCAGGCACGTACGCAGGGGGGGTGCCCTGGGGGCCCGGGCCCCCCCCAAAATGATTTGAAAATATAAAAATTTTAAGACTTTGCACTACAAAATATACGTTTGTTAACAAAAAAGGCTCAGTATTATTTCTTTTAACTCTATTCTAACGAAGGTTTTTTTCTAAAAATTTCAAAATATTAAAAAAATTTTCATTAAAAAAAATTTTTGTGTGGGTTTAAATTCGTAAACTTTTACGGTAGTGAATAAGACACCTTTAAACGGTTATTTCGACAGGCCAAGTAAGTTATGCATCGTAAATTCTATTCCATTGCTTTTCTTTCTACTCTAGTTAAAGCCTCTGCCACATTTGATTATATTTGTGATCACCGGAAAAAATTTTGATATTTTAAAATAATTTTTTTTTTATTTCTTCAGAAATACAAATGGTGAAAACGAAGATTTTTTATGAAATTTGTCAAAGGGTTTGCAATTTTTGTAATGTTTCAGAACACATGCATTGAAAATTGTGTCGTATACACAAATTTGAAGCTTTTGTAATTCCAAGTTTAATCAAATTTGACAATTTTTTAATCCAAAAAATATACTCTGAATCTGGAACAATATATCAAGAGTACTTCTCTTTTGCCACCAATGTCAGGGCTGGCAAGTAAGACTCTGAATACCACTAAAGTTTTTTTTTTTTAATATCTAAATAAAACTGAAAAAATTTTATTGACAAAAAATATTGTGAATTTTAGAACTTTTCTTTACAAAAATATCTCAGAATCTATTTATTTATTTTTTTAAGAGATATTTAAAGATCATAATAATTGTTTTCATTCTATTTCTGTACGATAAAAATTTTAGAATCAAAGAATTTCTCTATACAAAAAACGTCTTATAATCAGTGTATTTTCTTTACGAAAAATCATTCAGAATCGGAAAAATCTATACAAAAAATGTATCAGAATCTTGAAATTTTTCTATACCAATTTGAAATACTTTTCTTAATATAAATTTTTCTGTACGAAAAATGTGAGAATTCATCTATACAAAAATGTCTCAGGATCTCAGAAATTTTCTATACAAATCTGAGATTTTTCGTATAGACAAATTCACTATACGAAAAATATCTCAGAATCTAAGAATTTTTCAATGTGAAAAATTTTTCAGAATCTGAAAATTTTCAATACAAAAAATGTCTCAGATAATCTCAAAATTTTCCATACGAAAAATGTCGCAGAGTCTAAATTTTTTTTTTTTACGAAAAGTGTCTCAAAAGCTGGGAGCTTTTTCTATACCATAAATGTCTTAGAATCTGAAAGTTTTTCTGTACTAAAAATAACTCAGAATCTAAGACTTTTTCTTCACGAAAAATGTTTCAGAAATGGAGAATTTTTCTATAAGTAAAATGTCTCAAAATGAAAACACCTTTTTCTTAAAACCTCAGAGTTTTTCTATACAAAAAATGTCTCAGGGGGCCCCTGTAAGCTAGTTGGTAGCGTACTAGCCTATGAAACAGGAGGTCGTGGGTTCGATTCCCACCAAAACCCTTGGTCGAGTTCGCTACAACGAGACGACGGTCATTGTTACCAGTTCTCGGTTAGGTTAAAATTATTTAAAATGAAATGTAAATAAAACTGATCATTGGATCAAATAATTATTATTATGTCTCAGAATCTAAGAATTTTTCTATACAAAAAATGTTTATAATCGGAGAATTTTTCTACACGAAAAATTGCTCAGAGTTTTAGAGTTTTCTTGTACAAAAAATGTCTAAAAATTTGAAAATTTTCTATGCGAAAAATGTTTTAAATCGTAAGTAAAGTAAAAAATTTTCTATGCTTAAAATGTCTTGGAGTTATAATGTTTTTTTTTTCAAAAACTGTAGAACTAAAAATATTTCCTAAAATTTAAGGAGTCTTTCGTTCCAAAAATGTTTCAGTATCTTTGATTTTATTACGATGATATATATCTTAGAATTGGAGAATTTTGTATACCAAAAATGCTCTTAGAAGTTTTCTGCATAAATACGGTTTATAATCAAAAAACTATGAAAAAATTTATGAACAATTCAAAAAGGTGTCCCATAGTTTTCAGTTTTTACTCGTAAGGTATTTTTGAGATTTTTTAAAGATAAGTTGCTTAAATTTTCAAATTCTTTAAAAAAAAAAAAAATTTAAAATAAATGTTTTGTTTTCTAAAAATGTAAAAAAATGTAAGTGAAAAAATGTTCAAGCGAAAAAACAAAATTTTGAAAAAAAAAATTTTGGGCCCCCCCCAAAATAAATTCCTGAGTACGTGCCTGTGTAGTAGCATTTGATAATAATAAATTGTTTAGAGAGAGACTGGGGAAAATGTAAGAGTGAAAGGAAATATTTTATAATTTTTAATCTGTTTACATATTCAAATATTTTTCACTTAAATGGACGTAATGCGCTTAACTTGTTTTGCTTTGATGACTTTGTTTTTGTATGAATGTGATTTTTTTTTTTTACATTTGCAGTTTTGTTGTTCTAAATTTAATATGTATATAGTTTCCTTTAGTTGCTTGTTTTTCAATTGATTTGATTTTCCTTTTTTTATGTGGTTCTAAGAAATCAGATTAAAATTCGATGAAATGAACATTGTTTTATATGAATATATATTCATATATATTAGGGTGGAGCAATTTTAGGTGCAAAAGAAAACAAAAACAAAATTTTTTACAGACCAAAAAAAATGTTTACCCTAAAAACTCTATTCCAATAATGTTCGAATGTTAACAAATATTTTTAGCGAAAAAGAAAGAAATTTAAAAACAAGTAAAAAAGTTAAATTCGGCTCTGCCGAATGTAGTGATACCCTCCACAATTTCAAAAAGATTATTGCAAAAAACTTTATTTAAAAGGAAATTACTTTTGAAAAAAAAAATTTTGGAAAAAAAGTTTCCGCAAAAAAAAAATTTGGTAAAAACAAAATACGCGATTTTTTTCTTTTTTTGTCAGAAAATATGTTCGTACTTGTTTAAATACCATTTGGTGTTCAGTTCACATATGTCAACCAGAAGCCGAATTAAAGCATTTTGTATTTTTAGGTTATGTTGAATGTACTGAAATTTTTGAGGTGTGCTTACATTTTCGCTCATAACTTTTGAACCGCTGAACCGATACCAAACTTCCAATAAATATGTAAAGTTTCAGTCGTCTCTATGCAATATTTTGTCCGTGATAGCGTTTTCCACAGACAGACAGACAGACGGACATCGCTAGAATGTCTTAAAATCGATAGGACATCATGAATATATATATCATGAATATATATAACATTTCTTCAGGACAAACGTCTCAGAATCTTAGGCCTCTGTTCTGTCTTTCACAACTTTTAAATTCACTTGAAAATTTCCGAATCACATAAAATCAAGTTAGTGTTTTGTTGAACACGTTTTAATTCGAAGCTGAAATAGAATAATTAAAATTAAAAAAATTGTTAGGAAAAAAGTGCATTCGTTTTACTTTAACCATATTTTATTTATGTGAAACAAAACGAAAAAAAAAAATCGGATGTGAATCCTAGAACACTAAAAAAATGGGAAATTTTCATTTTCACATTTTTTATGTGAATTAATTGTTTTTGGAACAGTGGCCTTAGTTTTCTATGCGGAAATATATTTTCGAATCTTAAAATTTTTTTATGGAACAATTTTTACGAACATGAGAATCTCTTTGTTTTAAACATTTTTAAGAATCTGCGAATATTTCTGTAGGAAAGGATTGCCAAAATCTGTGATTTTCTTATAGGAAAAATGTTTTAGAACTGTTCTATAGAAAACTATTTTGAATGAAAAATCTCTCAGAGTATAAACATTTTTTGTTGGAAAATTCTGAGAATTTTTCTATAGGAAATGTGTCTCTGAATATGGAAATTTTTCTTTTGAAATCGCGTCCAACAATAATAATTTTAATAACTTTAATATTTTAAAAATGTTTGAGAATCTAAGAAATTGCATTGGAAATCATTAGATAGTAATAAAACCGTAAAATTTTTCTATAGAAAAATACTATAAAATTTAAGATTTTATATTTGGAAAAGTGGATCAAAATTTCCTTATAAAATGTTCTAGAAACTGGTACTTTTTAAGTATGTATCTGATAATTTTCTTTTACGAAATATGTTTCAGGATCTGAGAATTTTTGTATACAAAAAATATAAGAATTATTTCAGGGATTTTTTATAAGAAAAGTATATTAGAATTCGGAAAAATTTTCTATAGAAAGAGTGAATCTCAGATTATTTCTATAAAATAAAGTTTAAAACTCTGATAGATTTTCTACGCGAAAAATGTTGAATCTGAGATATTTTCTATAGAAAATTCGATCTGAGAATAAAACAACTTTTTTTTTATTTGACTTTCAACGGCCTTATTTATGAAGTAAATCTTAAAAAATTTTTGGGTGTAAAAAAATTTTACCCAAATTCAAAAACTGGATCCGCATTTAAAAAAAAAAACATTTATTTTGCTTTTCAATTTGTTACTTAATATTAAAAATATAAACAAAAATTCACAAACAACCTCCCCCCCCCGCTTACAACCAAACTTTTTTATATTTTTGTTAAAAAAAAAAATCTCCCCCCCCCCCCAAATGAAATTCCTGGATCCGCGCCTGATTATATGGGTTCAAGTTTGTACAAAAAACTTTAACCCCCAGGAACACGGGATAAAATTGTCCTTCTTGGCTAAAAATTTAAACACAGAGTTTTTATACCAAAACCAACGATAATATGCCAGGCAATCTACAAAAGTAATTTTTTGAGTATAATACATAAAAAACATTTAAAAAATGGATAAAAACGAATTTTTTTTTTTGTTTTTTGATACATTTCACGATAAAGATGTCACAGATAGGAATAATATTTGTTTGTGGATATGTATCATTAAAAGCAACATCTCATCTAAATTCCTCTCAAGTCAAAACTAAGAAAAAAAATTAAAAAAAAAAAATTTAGAGCAGGACCCCAACTCAATTTAGAAGCGGAAGGGTTTATCCCACCAAATTGAAATTTTTAGTCTTTAATAAGCTAATCAAGTAAAATAAAAATTAAAACAAAGAAATAAAAGAATCGAAAACAAAAAATTGGGTTTTATGGGAAATTTTTTTATGGCAAAACTTTAACCTACAAGGGCACGGTTTAATTTCGTCCGATTTGGCTAAAAAATTAAACATAGAGTTTTTTGACCAAACGAACCATAACTTGCCCGGCCATCGACAAAATTCGAAAAAGTCATAATTTGTGCCACCCTAATATATATACCGCGGCAGAAATTTTTCCAGAACACAAAAACTACGTAACTCTGGACTGTGATCACGTAAAATGATAATTAACTATCGTCGATTTTTGTAACCTTGTTGCTCCTAAACTAATCAAAATATTTCCAATTTTTTTAATGTTTCAGGATTAAACAACAATTTTTAATAATTTAATAAAGAAAAACTTTCAAATTTCCCTTCAAAACGATATGTATTTTGATGTCGTTTATGCATCGTCTATCGTTTTCGTTTTACGTGATTAGCCCCCTGGTTACACAAAATTCAAGCATTACAATTTAAGACATTAATACTGTCCACAATGTAAAAAAGATCATTGTAAAAAGCTTTATTTGGAAACGAAAAATATGCTAATTAAATGTTTTGGACAAGTACAAAACTAGCAGGCATTTTCACCATTTGTTCCATTTTTTTAATTTTTAAACTTTTTCTGTCACCAAAAATTGTGCTTTTCAAAAAACACAAATGATTTAGCATTTGTCAAGGATATCATTCTTTGCTCTGCCAGCACTGAAACACCTAAAAAAGTTATTAGCCTAAAATTAGCACCTAAATTAGTTATTATTCTGTTACTATTTTTCTGACTGGGTATGCCTTCTATAAGGATTTATTTATTGATTGGAAAAAAAAAATTGATTCGAAATATTTTTGCTTAAATAAAATAATATATTAAAATACACACTGTAAGTCAAAAGTATGATACGTGTGATTAAACAAATTCGACAAAATCTATAATTCGAATGATCTTTTAACAAATTCAAAAATATTTGAACTCATTATCATGGTATCATGGTATTACACCGTCGTACAAATATGAAAAAAATCGTTAAACACAAACTGGATAACATACGTTCGAAACTAGAGAGTAAATGTGGTAAAACTGCATTTACTGTTTTTCATTTCGTGATCCTGTTTCCTTTTAAAAGGACTTCAAAGTCTTAGAGGATTACATTTTATAAAATATTTTTTTAGTATTTATACTTGTCCTACGATGCCACTAGTGATAGCAAATAAGAGAGGAGGATTTCCACTAATTTTCCTGTTTTATTATCTTTACATATCAGAAAAAATGAGGTAAGTTACAACCTTTCAAAAATGTATACTTCAATATCATTAAAAGTTTTCAACAAAAGTTTTTAATAAAATTTTCAAAGGACTTTATTCAAATCCTTTTATCCTAATATGGCAAAATAACAAATGAAAAAATTAGGAAAGATCCTCCTCTTTCATTTGCCATCACCAGTGGCATCCTAGGACAAGTACAAATATTTTACAAAATGTATCCATTAAAACTTTGAAGTCCTTTTAAAACGAAACAGGATCACGAAATGAAAAACTGTAAATGCAGTTTTACTTCATTTGATCTCTACTTAAAGACGTATATTATTCGGTTCATGTTTAATATTGGATGTCGGACGGTGTATAATTGCCAGGAAATGCTGGCAAATTTAACAAATTATCTTAAAATTTGAAGACACAGGCTGAGCGAAGAAGTTCACAGATGTCGGAAATGGCTACCAATCATTATCTCTATCATTAGCGCTTTTCGATTGTCACACCTAATGTATGTCAGATTAAAATCGACTTTTTTAATGAATCTTTAAAGTGTGACAATCGAATAGCGCTGATACTTTTCTGCTGCCTAGATAGATTTTTGTATTGATTCTATATTTCGCATAATTTTTGAGCATAAGGTTTTTAAATGCATAAATTTAAGAAAATGAATGTTAAATTTCCAATAATAATAAAAAATAATAAAAGTATTTAATTGTAATTGCTCTCAGTTATTTTGCTTGTTTACAAATAAGAAATTGATAAAAAATTATTTAAATCTTTAACTTTAAGAAAATATTTATTTAATAAAATATTTATTTAAATATTTGCTATGGAATTTAAGAATTTTTTGACCATTCCTTCGGCGAATTTTTTTATCAACTCCTTTTTAACTTAAAAATGTAAATAAAACTCAAATCAAGTATAGAGATTAAATTTAGTTTAAAATTAAAAAATCCATAAAAAAGGTATGTATGAATATGTAATTAAAAAAGACATTTAGAAAAATTAAATCTTAATTAAGAAATTGATTCAATTTTTGATTACTAAATTTTTTGGTAAAACACAGAGACAAAATAAAACCGTGATTGTCAATTTTAAATTATTTTAAGGAATATCCATTGACAATCTTGGAAAAAGCATAGGTGTAATTTCAATAAATGTAATTTTTACTGCTATATTAAATTTAATGATTGCAAACTTAATTAAAATATTTATAAAATCAATCAATTTCGTAATTAATCAAAGTATTAAATGTCACTGAAAATAATTAACTAACAATCTGACTAAAATGGTTAATATATCCTTTATTAAATTAAATTTTCAATTATTTTATTAAAACTGTATTTTAGCCATTTAATTTTTTTTTTTTGACGCAGGGAAGTTGGGGCGTTTCGTAGTAATTATGGTAGTTGTGTGTGTGTAGTTGAAGTTAAGCAGAAATATTATAAGCAACATAATCAACATAAATCTAATTTTGTTATGCTGCATATGAATATATTGTATAATTTATAAATATGAGGGTGTTTACAGGGTAATGCATAAAATAAAAATTATGCAAAATTTTGTTAAAAAAAATCTTTCGAACTAGCAGAAAAGTATGTAAAGACGTCAGAAAATTTTATAGACCACGGCCACACAAGAGAATAGAGTCAATGACGGATATATCTCGGAAACTAATCAAAATGACGTTTTAAGTGTTAAAGAATCTCAGTTAAATAAGTAGAACAATTTTTGTGCATTAACTCAGAATCGTAGCAAGATAGGAAATTTTTAAAAATATCATAAATATACCTCCCAAGCCTAAATCTGGGAAACTTTGTGAGATTGGCCAAAATTTGTTTTCTACTAACCCATTTTGGACCAAGATTCAATTTTATTTTTCGTTTTTGCAAAAGGGTACTTTTTAGGGTAATTAGCACCCGCTAATCTCAAAAATCTTTTCAAAAAAAAATTTTAATGTGCCGTTATCCCAGAAAAGTCTGCATTTCAACTTTTTATGCATTTTTAATATTTGGATTTATTTGCTATTTTATTAATTTATTTCATTATTTTCAAAATAAAGAGTTTCAAAATGATTCAAATTAGTGGAATTTGATAATTAGTTAAATCTAAAAAAATTTAAAATTGTTCAAAAAAATTAAAAGCCGAAAATCAAAAAATGCTAAATTTTCGTTTTAGCTTGAAACAATATCTGTGCTGATTTGCTTTGCACTTAATGGACATATAAATTGCGGTGGTCAAATGGGGGTATTTTTTTTTAATCGCAGAAAGATGAGACTTATCATTCGTAACCATATTTACCCGAAATTCCACCTTTTTCATATATAAATATTTTTTTGAAAAAGGTGTTCTCTACTGTTCGAAAAATCGAGCAGAGGATCGAAATGGGTTAAGTAACCGAAAAAAAAATTAAATCCAAAAAACCATCGTTTTTGGAAAATTTTTTAACATTTCAAATGGTAGTGACCCTATTCTACATGTAGTGTCCACCGTCCAAACTAAGCTATAATCAGTAATAATTTAACTGCAATCGGTCCAGTACTTACTGAATGACCGAATTATTTCCAAATAAAAAATCGATAATAAACCACCGTGCTGTGGAAGACACAAAAGGTGTAACCTAAACTTCCCTCCCCCTTACAAAAACAAAAATTTTATTAACATGATAATGTTTTTAGGCTGGTGTCTTATTTTAAAAAAGTTACCGGACGGCACCTCAATTTGACTATATAAGATATTACGATTAACCACACTCAGAAAATTATGTAAGTTACTGCATGTTAGTTATTTGTATATTTTACAGTAGTTAGTTGTTTTCAACTACAAAGTCAGTTGTTTTTGTATGAAAAATATCAAACAACTATTTCTGTTAGTTATTTAAAACCGTTTTTTTTGAACAACTAACAAAAAATTACTGTTACTGTATCAGTTATTTAAACTAGTTAATTTTATTTTTTTTTATCTCTGAAAAATGTTCAAAGTTTTTTGTTTCCAAAAAATAAAAATAAATTTTCGTTTTTTTTTATTTTTTACAACTTAAAAAAAAAAAAAAAAACTTAGAAAAAATTTTGGTCTTCAATTTAAAAAAAAAATTATATATTGATTATTTTATTTTTACTACATTTTAGTTGTTTTGACTACAAATGTAAGTAGTTTTTACTACATAAGCCAGTTGTTTTTTGTCAGTTAAAATAACTAACATTGTTAGTTGATTTAACTGAAAAAGTAGTTGACCCCAAAACAACTTACAAAGTAGTTATTTTAACTGACATTTTCAGTTGATTTTACTAACATAATTTTTTAAGTGCAAAAAGAAAATAAGAATTACTGTTTTCATTTTCTTCAACCAAAAAATTTTAGTATCTTGGGTTTGTATCTTGGATAAAAACTCACCTCGTGGTGAATAAAAATATTCACCAGCTGGTGAATAAAACGTAACATAATTATTTTTCATCAATATTTTTTCCTCAATATTATTTTTTTTCATCAATATTCTTTTTTTATCAATATTTTTTTTTTTCAATATTTTTTTTCCCCCTAAATATTTTTTTTTTCATCATTATTTTTTTTTCATCAATATTTTTTTTCATCAATATATTTTTTTCCATCAATTTTTTTCATTAATATTTTTTTTTTTTGCAATTTATTTTTTTTTTTTCATCAGTATTTTTTTTTTTTTTTTTCATAAATATTTTTATTTTCATCAATATCTTTTTCATTAATATTTTTTTTTTCATCAATATTTTATTTTCATCAATATTTTTTTTTTTGCTAAAATTTTTTTTTTTCATGAATATTTCATTTTTTATCAAATTTTTTTTTTTTTATCAGTTTTTTTTTTTTCATCAATCATTTTTCACCAAATTTTTTTTATCAATATTTTGTTTCGTCAATATTTTTTTGTTTTTATCAATATATTTTTTTTTTTTTTTTTTTTTCATCAATATTTTTATTTTCATTAATATTTTTTTCTCATCAATATTTTTTTCTCATCAATATTTTTTTTTTCATCAATATTTTTTTTTCATCAATATTTTTTATTAAAATTTTTTTTTTTATTAATAACCATTTTACACTAAAAATTTTTTTTCATCGACAAACACAGACAAAAAGATTGATGGCTATCACTAGAATGTCTTGGAAACCTTTACGAATCAATAATATAATATATAAACGATAATATATAAACGATATTTCAATGCGTTTTGCATGGAATGAAAAATTAGTACACCGTTTTTTTTTTTTTTTTTCTAAAGAAAATTTGCTTTGGAAAGATCACCAAAACATTATCATGATTAAATGGTTTAATGTACACTCAAAAAAAAAACTGTAAAGTTAGCAAAAAAAGCTTTGAAACCTACAAGAAAATTTGCTGATTTTTAACCCACAATTTTTTTGGTAAAGTTAGCAAAAACGTGTTGCTAAAAATTAGTTAACTGAAATTTTTTTTATTTCAACTTAGTTCATACACATTTGAGGACCCCATTGGGTTCAGACCCGATAGGTCCAGACCCCGATGGGCCTAGACCTACTTGTGTTCCTTAAAAATCGTCATAGTTTTTGATCCAAAATTAGTGTCCGTTTCGCTCTACCTTGCTTAGTTTTTGAGATACATGATTTTAGAGGACCACCGGGGTTTTGAGAATTACAAAACTTGATAACTTCAAAAATATTACTTGGAGAGCTTTTGATTATTTTGAGGTCTTGTTCTACGTGTTGAGAGCTACAAAAATGCTTTTGGACTTTTTGTTGTGTCGGCAATATTTACCGAGATATGAGCATTTTAAAATTTTCGGGAATGTTAACTTTTTTGGATCCAAAGTTAGGACCCATTAGGGTCCACACATGTGAAGAGGGCCGGCTATACTATGGACAGCCCGAGAACCAAAAAAGGCCTCCATTTTGCTCTATCTGGCTTAGTTTCCGAGATAGCGCCATTTTAAGTTTTCTGAAAATAAAAAAAAAAATTACCATTTATTTTTGCTAATATTAGCAAAAAATCTTGTAAAAATGTTGTCAACTCAATTTCAAATTTAGCAAAAGAAATTAGTTCAAAGTTTGTTTAAAATTGCTAATGTGCTAAATGAAGTTAACAAGAATTTTTTGCAAACATGCTAATCACAACTAAAAATTTGCTAAAAGTTAGCTAACTAGCGTTAGCAAAAAAAAAATAGTAAATCTACTAACGTATTTTTTTGAGTGTATGTGTTATTTTGAATGTAAAAGCAACTTTGAAATTGATTTTGCTATAAATTTTTATATTTTACCCTGTATTAAACTAATAATTTTCTAAGGCATGTGTACTCTTACATCCATTTATGTACCAATTCATGTCTGGTTATGCCAGCACATTAGGATGGTCCTTATTTAAAAAATATTTCTATAAAAATGTTAGCCAAATTGTTTTTTAGAAACGACTTAAGTTTCTCCCAAAAAAAAATTCCAATCAAAAAAATAAAAAAAATTCAGAAAATCCTAAAAAAGTTAAGCCAAAAAATTTCAAACTATCGTCTCTGGAGTCGACACTTTGACCATACGTTTTGTTGAATTTTGCTCCAAATCAGGTTGTGTCACAAATTTATTTTTGGGAAGATTTTTAAAAATAAGGACCACCCTAGTGCACATGCATATGAATACATTTATTCCTTTCCTAACTTATTATGTAAAAGAAAAACACATGTAAATTAATACATTCTTTAGAAAATTTTAATTTCTTCATAAATATTGCTATTTGTATTTCTAACACATATGGGACATTCTAAAGCTGATCATTTTATATTAAAGTTTTTGAAATCTAATGTAAATGAAATAATTGAGCTCGAGGTTTGTTGTTTAAAATAATTTTTATTTTATTTCTCCGATATTTCGAATTACATCGAATTTTTTTCTCAGGGACATTTGCAAAAATTACACAAACAAAATAAACTTTAAGCTATAGTTGTTTTAACATCGTCGTATGGTAAAGTGCAATACCATACGACGATGTTAAAACAACTATAGCTTTAAGTTTATTTTGTTTGTGTAATTTTTACAAGAGTCCCTGACGATGAAATTCGATGAATTTCGAAATATCGGAGAAATAAAATGAAAGAGCAGACTTTATATAAACGACGGTTAGTACTAATCAAAAGTCTCACAATGGAATGATTTTTCTATGGAAAATGAGAATTTATTTAAAATTCTTATCCAAAGCCTCGAATTTTAACACAAAAAAGTTATTGGCTTAAAATTATCAATTAAATATATTGTTAACAAAAAAAAATCAGTTTTTGTTATTTTCTTTTACTGTCGAGTTACAATTTTTCAACATACCAGATTTTTTGGCTTTAGTTTATAAGGGGTGGTCCAATAACTGGTATCTTTTTAAAACATGCAATGAAATGAACAATACTCAATAGTTGTGAAACCTTATGGCTTTATTTGAAAGAGCAAACATTCCCGTTTTTTATGGCAAACGACTTCATTGATGCGTCTTCGGCTTGCTCCGCTGTATCGCGTTGTAGCGCAGTACTGCGCTGCCAAACTGCACGTTTTTCGAAAAAAAGTTTTTAACCGAAATAAGGCACTCAAATGAGGTTATGTTAACAAACAAATTGGTACATCTGGGGATCGTAAAACTCGCAAGGTATTGAAAAGAATCCAATTCATCTATAGAAAGCAATAGATTTGAGTATCAGCATCATTACACAATATTTTCAAAAATACAGCTGAAACTCCCATTTTCGTCAAAGATGAGCGCTACATAGCCATGATTACCGACTTTTTGTTGGCCGTAATAGAATATACCAACTTGGATGACATTTATTTTCAGAAGGATGTCGCAATATGTCCCACAGTCCATCAAACAATCGATATTTTGCGCACTTAGTTCGGAAATCGTGTTTTTCGCCATATTCGCGGTGACAATTGATCACTTCAGAGCTGCCGATTAAAAACTTTAAAAATTTTTTGAGGGGTCTCGTTAAAGATTCATGCAACATGGGAAATCCAGAAATGTTCTAGGCCCATTCGACGAATATCGTTCAAGCCATTCGTGAGATAGAACCAGAAACATTAGAAAAATGGGTGCCGAGAATGAGCTACTGCGGAGCTAACCCAGGCAACCGCATGAATGAAGTCGTTTGCCATAAATAATGGGAATATTTGCTCTTTCAAATAAAGCCATAAGGTTTCAAAACTATTGAGTATTGTTCATTTCATTGCATGTTTTAAAAAGATACCAGTTATTGGACCACCCTGTATGAATACATTAATTGGAAAAATATACTTAATAATTGGATTTTAAATTTTTTTATTGTTAGCAACACATTGGAAATCAAAAAATAAGCATTTTTTCTTAATTTTTTAAATCAGTCATTATTTTGATTGACTTCAAATAAAAAATTGATCAAATTCGTGATCAATATCGAAAAATGTTTGATTGAAAAAATATTTAAATAATCCCCTATTAATTTGGTGATTGGTATAACAATTTTCTTCATCGGAGAAGTTTCAATCAAAAAATTAATTGAAACCGTGATTTAAAATGTTTAAAATTCGTTTTCATTTCTTTCTGTATTTGAAAAACTCTACACATTATATAAAAAATATGATATATTATCTTTGAAATTTCTCCATTTTTTCAAATGAAATATCCCATATTCAAACACGATGCGTGTGTATAAAATATCTTGATGTTGCACGTACATAGAATGCATGCATATAAAATGTAATTAAATTATTAAATTTTCAATTTTCTATACTTTAGAAAATCTTTTGGAATCATATGAATTTCTAGAAGAAAAGAGAACAAAATTGTGTGTGTAATAAGACTCATTAATTTCATTATTCACAAAATGTGGGTTAAAATCATTAAAGTGTTGCAAATAATTTTTTTTTTGTAGAAAAGGATGGAATTTTGTAAACAAATATCTAAAGGTGAGAATAATACTTTATATATTTTAATTTTATGTGCATAAAATCTGAGAAGAATTTAGTAATGAAATTAACAGGAAATAACACAGTGTAACAAATGTTCAAAAAATAATGTGTGGCTAATTCGGCAACAATAGGGTTTTTTTTACAGAATATATGAATAAAAATTCAGTCCCACCCCTGAGACTTTGTTTTTGGGACTGAAAGTTTGTTGTCTCTCCGTTCGTGTATCTGTCTGTTAAAAGCACGATAAAGTCTAAATGGAACAAGATAGAAGGCTTAACGTTTTAGGAACATGTCTTATGCTATTTTTTTTTTCAAACGAGCAAAATTAATACATATGAGGCATTCCACACCAAATGTCCCGCTACAGAAAAACATGTGTCCCGTAAATTTCGGAATAGGTTGTTTGGATAGCCCTATATGTAACTAAGAAAATTGCGTTTTTGGTTTTTCAAATTTTCGAAAACTGGGCTAAGGAGGCGTGGTCAAATATTGGAAAAATGGTCAAATTTGTGGCGAGTTGCCTTGATTAAATATTTATCACATTAAAACGGAATGCACCACAATGTCAAAAATTTACGTTCTTATATAGTTTTGTATGGGCTATCGATTAAAATTTTTTTTTTTTGGAAAATTTTCAGAACCCGTTCTGAAATTTTCCATTTTTTAAAAAAGTCAATTTATCAAAAATCCGGCCACTTTTTTTTTTCTTTTTTATTTATTTTTTTAAAAGTTTAGATGTTTGTCCATCCACACAAAAAAAATCAGAAACACGTTCATCATTTTTTTTTTCGAGAAAATCGCATTTGAACTTTAAAATTCATAATAATTTTGTTATTTGTTTGTATTTCTTTGTTTTAAAGTTGCGAATGAGTAATATTAATTGCATTAATATTCGTCATACGCTCTGTTGACACAAGAAAATACAAGCAAATTACTAAATTGTTATGAAATTGAAAATTCAAATGCGATTTTCTCGAAAAAAAACGAAAAATGTGTTTCTGATTTTTTTTTTTGTGTGGATGGACAAACATCTAAACTTAAAAAAAAAATTTAAATATGAAAAAAAAAGTAGCCGAATTTTTAATAAATTGACTTTTTTAAAAATGGAAAATTTCAGAACAGGTTCTGAAAATTTTCCAAAAAAAAAAAATTTTAATCAATAGCCCATACAAAACTATATAAGACTGTAAATTTTTGAGGTTGTGGTGCATTCAAGGCAACACACCACAAATTTGACCATTTTTCCAATATTTGACCACGCCTCCTAAGCCCAGTTTTTGAAAAATTGAAAAACCAAAAACGCAATTTTCTAAGTTCCATATAGGGCTATCCATACCACCTATTCAGAAGTTTACGGTACACATGTTTTTTTTCGCTGGACATTTGGTGTGTAATGCCTCATATGGAAAAAAGTTTCACCTTGTAGCACCGGTGAAAAAGTAGTTTTGGTAAAAAAAAAATGATTTTTTTTTCACGAAAAACAAAATTATGTTAAAAAAAAATTAATGAACCCAAAATTTTTGGTGAACAAAAATTTTGATGAAAAAAAGTTTTCGATTAATTTTTTTGATGAAAAGACAAATTTTTTGATGTAAAAAAAATTTTTGGTGAAAAAAAAATTGATAATAAAAAATTTGATAAAACAATTTGATGAAAAAAAATTGATGAAAAAAATATGATAAAAAAAAATTTATGAAAAAAAAAAAATTTGACGAAAAAAAAAATGAAAAAACAAAAAAATTGATGAAAAAAAAGTTTTGATAAAAAAAAATTGTTGATGAAAAAAAAAAAATTGATGAAAAAAAATGAATGAAAAAAAGAATTGATAAAAAAATAATTGGATGAAAAAAAAATTTGATGAAAACAAATTTAATAAAAAAAAAGTAAAAAAAAAAGTAAAAAAAAAAAGTTAAAAAAAAGATTAATGAAAATAAAAAATTCGATAAAAAAACAAGTAAAAAAGTTAAATTCGGCCTTGCCGAATGTAGTGATACCCTCCACAATTTCAAAAAGATTATTGTAAAAAACTTTATTTAAAAGGAAATTACTTTTGAAAAAAAAAAAATGTTTTGAAAAAAAAATTTCCGCGAAAAAAAATTTTGGTAAAAAAAATCCGCGATTTTTTTCTTTTTTTGTCAAAAAATATGTTCGTACTTATTTAAATACCATTTGGTGTTCAATTACGTTCACATATGTCAACCAGAAGCCGAATTAAAGCATTTTGTATTTTTAGGTTATGTTGAATGTACACTCAAAAAAAAAAGTTTGTAAAATTACAAGCAAAAGGTCTTGTAATTCTATTTTACTAATATTTTTGTCTATTTACAAAAATTCTTGTATTTTTAATAAAACAAAAACTACCGTGCGCTTTGTAATTTTACTATAATATGTTGGTAAATATATTTAACAACTTTTTTAGGTAAATTAACAAAAAAAATAATTATTTTACAAATTAAAAAAAAATTACAAGGTGTTTAGTTGTTTTACACAAGAAAATTGTAATTGTACAACAACATTTTATTTGATAGTATTTAGTCTTTCTACCAAAAAATGTTTTATTACAAACAATTTTTTTTTCAAGATTTTATAGTTTACCAGGTTTTCAGCATTTTGACACAAAAAAATGTAATTAAACAAAAATTTGTATTGAAAAATAACTATGCAACAATAGGAGACGCAAAAATTTTCGAAGTCCATATTTTGTTAAAATTTATTTTTTTATAAATAAAAAATTTCATAAAAAAATTTTGAAAATTTTTTAAGTTCCGGATACAAACATTTTTCAATTAGTTGTAAGCTTTATCAAAAAAATTGAATATCAAGACAATTTTTTGGTAACTTGTTTTAAGTAAAATACCACAATTTTTATATGTTTTTACTATATTATTGTTCTAGTTTTTTTGTTTGTAAATTTACCATTTTTTTTGGGAATTTTACCATATTTTTTTGGTACTTTTTTTTTAAATCTGGCACTAAAATGTCAATCAAAAGCTGTCAATTATGACAAATTAAGTTTTTTCTTATTTTATCAGGTACTTAAACGTCCAATCTACAATATCAAAAGTTTTTTTTTATAATTTTTTAAAAATACTTGCTAAAATAATTAAAAATTTAAAAAAAAAAAATAATTTTTTTGACTAGTTTTTCTTGAAAATATAAGAAATTTCTTGTGTAGCCTCCTTCGCAATTCTCATATGTTCTACTTAAGAAAAACAAAATTCCGAAAAAAAAAATAAAAAAGTTCAGTGTTATACTCTAAAAAGTTTGTTAAAAGTGTTCAAGTGAAATAAAAAAATCATTTCAGGTTGTTAAAGTGCTACTCCAGCTGCCGAAGAAGGAAAAATAAGATGGAAAAATCCTTTAAATTTACAAAACCAATATGTAAATACATATACCAAATTTTTTGTAAATTTACAAAACAAATATGAAAGTTTATAAAACAAAATTGTATAATTACATAAAAAGTTATCATTTTACAAAAATGAAGTAGAAAATACAAAAACAATATTGTAAATTTACAAATTATTTGGTTAAACTACTGTTTTTACGGCAAAAAAATAAACAAAAATGGTATATTTACAATAAAAATTGTAAATTTACCACTTTTTACTGTAAATATACAAGTTTTTTGCCATAAAAAACTGTAGTTAAACCAAACAATTTGTAAATTTACAATTTTATTTTTTGATTTTCTACTTTATTTCGTAAATTTACAACTTTTTTTGTAAGTCTACAATAATATTTTACAAAAAAAATTGTAAATTTACACTTTCTCCCCGTATTTTTTTTGTTAAATCAATTTACAAATTATCCCCGTAACGTTACGGGGATTCTTGCTAGTACATATTTTACAAAACCTGCCCCGTAAAATCACGGGGATTTTATGTCATTTTACAAACTTTTTTTTTTGAGTGTACTGAAATTTTTGAGGTGTGCTTACATTTTCGTTCATAACTTTTGAACCGCTGAACCGATATCGCTGAAATGCAACACCAAACTTCTCGGGAGAACTTCCAATAAATATGTTAAGTTTCAGTCATCTCTGTGCAATATTTTGTCCGCGACAGCATTTTCCACAGACAGACATACAGACAGACAGACAGACGGACAGACGGACAGACGGACAGACGGACAGACGGACTTCGCTAGAATGTCTTAAAATCGATCGGGCATCATGAATATATATACTTTATGGGGTCCCAGATCGATATTTCGATGAGTTAAAAACAGAATGACAAACTTATATATACCCTCTATCACTAAGTGGAGGGTATAAAAAAATTGATGAAAAAAAATTTTTTTTTTTGTTGAAAAATAATTATGTTACTTTTTATTCACCAGTTGGTGAAAAACGGTTTTATTCAGTTTTTATACCCTCCACTCTAGTCATAGAGAGTATATATAAGTTTGTCATTCCGTTTGTAACTCATCGAAGTATCGGTCTGGGACCCCATAAAATATATATATTCATGATCCCCTATCGATTTAAAGACATTCTAGCGATGTCCGTCTGTCTGTGGAAATGGTGATCACGGCCAAAATATTACACTGAGATGACTGAAACTTAACATATTTATTGGAAGTTCTCCCGAGAAGTTTGGTATTGCATTTGAGCAATATCGGTTCAGCGGTTCAAAAGTTATGAACGAAAATGTAAGGACACCTCAAAATTTTAGTAACATAACCCAAAAATACAAAATGCTTTAATTCGGCTGCTGGTTGACTTATGTGAACATAATTGAACACAAAATGTTATTTAAACAAGTACAAACATATTTTTTGACAAAAAAAGAAAAAAAATATCGATTTTTTTTTTACCAAATTTTTTTTCGCGGAAATTCTTTTCAAAATTTTTTTTCTTTTTTCAAAAGTAATTTCCTTTTAAATAAAGTTTTTGCAATAGTCTTTTAGAAATTGTGGAGGGTATCACTACATTCGGAAAGGCCGAATCTGACATAAACTATTTGTGGTTGTGGTCTGTCGACCCAACTGTGACTCGCCTCTAACTCTAAAATTTGAGGGTGTCTGGCAAGTTTAATGGGCATTTTTGTGATCTACTCGACAAAACCAACAACTTGCCATGTCACATCGGAAGTATTTTTTCACTGTAGCACAGTGTAATTAAAAACAACCACAATTTTTGGTAGATTTTACCGTAAAATAAAGTGGGCGCCTAAATAACAACAAATGTAGTAGTTTTAACTGTCTTTTGTAGTAAAATCTACCGTCATAATTTTTTGAGTGTATCACTAACACAAAAATTACGTTTTTTGACTTATGATGTACTTGCAGAAAATGAGCGATAGCTAAGTAGTAAGTACTAAATTTTTCTATAGTGTAATTTAAAAAATGGAAAATATAAAGTTTCATGTCACTAAATATATTATAAAATTCTTAAAGGACATAATGCCACAATGTATCCTTTACATAGCTAATATTCTTTTCAACTTTTATACAATATACATAATGTAAAGATAATTTATATTATGCACGTACTCGTTTAGTAGGCTCCATTTTCTCTCTCTAATACAATTTATACGCGTTAAAGTGGGATGAAAAAATCAAATTAAGTTATCCTTAGAAAGCGAACCAGAGCGATTTCCCAAAACTTGAAACCTCTGAATTATTTATGTGAAACGTGCAACAGAAACGTATCATAAATTGGGTAAATTTCAACAAATTTTAATTATATATTTAAAATAAGCTAAATTTAAACAAATTTTAAGTAGAATTACACAATTTGCTTAAATTTACCAAATTTTTAGTAAGAAACTGATCTCATTTTTTTAAGAGTGTAAGCCTGCTATAAAGTAGCTGTATTGAAGTTTTATCTTAATAAAGTATTTTAAAAAACTATTTTCTTCTTCTCTCTAATACATGCCTTTGTAGCTTTAGATGAGTGTGATGAAAAATTTTACGTGGTCTTTTGCTGTTTTTAGTATCGCACCTTACCCAACACTGTATTGTCTATAAATTTTAATGCCGCGTTAAAAGCAAGGCAACAAGAAAAAAATCTGACAAATTTATGGTTTTATCTTTTAAGCAATCTTGGGTACACTCTCTTGTTTTTTATTTTTATTTTTTTTGTCTTGCCTTGCAAATCGAATGTATACGAGTATATTGTAGTTAGAACAAAAAGAAAAAAGGAACACTTGATTATACTTATGTCCTTGTTAGAAGAAGGTGGGCGAAAAATGTCTGTTAGATCTTGTAAATATAAAAATATTGCAAGGTGTTGTTGGTTGGTGGAGTTGACAATGCACAACTATATTGTACTGCGGTTAAACTAACCTAAAATGTACTGTTGAGAGAATATGATAAGTGTGGTTAGAAAGTGATTTAGCCTTGAAATGAAAGAAAATGGGTTTTAATTACATATGTAAATCAAAATTCAAACTAAAAAACAATTTTTTATTCAAAAAACGGTTGAAAATTATTTTTTTTTTTTTTCAAAAAAAAATAATAAGACAAAAAATGTACTCTTCAATTAAGAACGATGGCCTCAGTAAACAGTTTTCTCACTTTTTACTTATGGCGTTTCCTTTTCTGAAACAAAATGTTGCACCCTTAAACAGTATCATTTGTAAAATGTAGCCACAACCATATTAATATGTTGCCAGTTTTGTGATTATAAAAAAACTAAAAATTGAGAAAATTTTTCTTTCAACCAAAACATTGGCAATCAGCTGTTTTTATAAGGCAACTTTACTACCCCGTCATTATATGAAAGTGTTAAAAGTGTGACATTTTGAAACTTTATAAATGCAACATTTTTAGAAAAAAACATAATAAATTTTTAAAGTGTTGCCAGTTTTTAAGAAAAGAATAGTGTTTATAAAAAACCGACATTTTGGAAACCGGTTTCTCGGTTAACCGAAAATCAGCTTTTTCGGTTAACCGGTTTTCTCGGTTAAACCGGAATGAAAAAACCGGTTAACCGGTTTTTTTTCTTTAACTGACAAACCCAAAAAATACTTTAAAATAGCTTAATTTTATTAAATACAAAAGCGAATATATAACTTAAGTTAACATATTTGTTTCTTTCAGCAAAGTTGGCAACTGATACCTTTTCAAAATAGCGGTATTTAAATACGGTGCTTTTATTTTCCCATATCCTCCGGGGCTTTAATTTAACTTTTAATTGTTTTATTTAAAAAATACATCACTTCGTTGTAAATTGCAGTACCGTATTTCATTTCGATGTTATTTTATTGGCATTCTCTCCATTAACAGGAATTTTACTATCTGGTTAACAGTCACTTATAAAGTTTTCAATGAAAGTGCCCAAAACTTGCTAACAACAATGTGAATTTTTAATATTTACCAGATTCGGAATAAAATCCCTATTTATAAAATTGTTTCTTGTAGATAAAAAATATTTTAGACTTTCTTTCTCACGGATTTTCAAGGTTTTTTTAACGAAATTTTTAAAATGTCATAAAAAAATAAGTAAAAACCCTTAATAATTGCAAAGATAATCCGTTTTGCATGTATTTAAAGAAACCGGTTTTCGGTGCACAGGAAATTTTCAATTCCGGTTAACCGGTTTGCAAAAAAACCGAAATTTTGGGAAAAAAACCGGTTTTTCGGTTAACCGGTTTATAAACACTAGAAAAGAACAAAAAAGTGCATTTTTTTTTTGAAGGGACGGTAAAATGTGACATTTTTTGCCAGAAAAGAAAACGCCATTAATTATACACAATGTGTAATCTAAACACAGCATTGTGGGGTTGATAGTGTGTGCAAGCGTACGAGTGTTCAGACATGGTTTTGTATGCAGATAAGGGTGTCCCGCTTTTTTCAAAGTTGGAACTTAAAAAGGCATACACAATAATTTTTCTTTAATGCTAAAATTTTAAAAAAGAAAATTTTTTATAAAGCGTTCCACTTCGGTTTGTTTATTCACTTTCGGTTTGTTTATTCAATACCCTCTAACAGTATGGGGGTATACTAATTTTGCTTTTCCGGGTGTAACGCATAAAAATACACTGTGCAATAGGGAAAAAACACAAGAACTTGAATATATGGGTTCGATTCTATTAAAAAAGGTATTAAAACCCTGTACTCAGATTGTCTAGTTTGTTGATCAATTCTTTTTTATGGGCCTCCAAAGATTCAGAAGAGCAGGGGGACCTTTAAAATATAGTGTCATCAGGTTTTGGGCAACAGCTTACAAGGAAAGTATCCCTGGTGTCACCCTCCGATCTTCATGAAATTTGGATATGTTGTTAAGAACAAAAAATAATTCGACACGTGTTTTTTTAGCAGCCCAAACTCATTTTTAGGGGGGAGGGGGTCGATTTGTATGGGGGAAAAATTGACCTTTTCCAGTTTTTTACGATTTACGCCTATTTAAACAAAATTAATATAGGCATGTGTGGTATCAGATTAAAGGTATTAAAAATACCTATCTCGTGGTGCTAACAACGGGCCAAAGAAAATAATATTTTTCGACTTATTAACAAAAATGTCCTAAAATTTTGGTATTTTACTAAATATGGCGAAAAGTTGTGCATGTTTGGACACGTTCTCAGCACACGTATATAGGTTTTTCAAAGACCTTTCATTTGGTTTGCATAATATAGGAGATAAACGTAAAGAACTGAAAAATATCCTTTTCTTCCCCCCTCCTTTTCACCCCCTAAATATGAATTTGGGCCGCTAAAAAATAATACGTGCCCCTTTTTTTCTGCTCTACAAAATAAAACCAATTCCATAAAGATCCGCTGGTGACACTAGGGAGACTTCCCTTGTTAGTCAAATTTGGTGATATCGCTTAGTTATATTTGGCAAAAATCTGGCTTATAGTCCGTTGAACAAATCTCGTTAAGATTTTATGCTAAAAAATAACTTTTTCCTAGACTTTTCTGGAAAAAATATCGTTTTTCTTCACTTTTTTCAGCATAACTTACAGATTGATTTTGTCAAAATTGTAGCTCAACAACTCAAAACAATCTGAGCGTCTTTAGGCACCCTATTTAGTTAACGTAGACCACTCCGTGCCTTAAAATTGGTAGATTTTGATTAAAAAATCCACAAAAAGCCCCGAAACGCCCCGCAATCACCCCTAGAGGGATAAAATCTGATACCAACCTCCATTAGTTTTCCCCCTAACATTTTTTACAAACATACCTTAGCACTATCGAATTTCATGTCGTAATACCTGCCAAACGATTGCCACATTAGAGCTGATTGTAGGAAAATTTATGAAAAAATTTTGCGAGGTCATCTTCATTCGGCAACCAGCGCACAGTGGGTTGAACGATAGGCAAAATGGGGATTAATTCAGGGATGCCGTAATTTTGAAATATTATAATTTTTTATTGATGAATACTTATTAATCAACAAAAAACTACTATTTTGAAAAATAAAAATATGGAAAAAAAAATTTTTTAACCTGCTAGGCACTTTTTCGATTTTTGGAAAAACTTATCTTGAGTCACAAATTTTGCTGTAACTTTGGAAGCAAAAGCGATAAATTAATGAATCAAATTTTAAATTAAAGAATATTTAATGCGTTTTTATTATATTTAAAAAAAAATAAATACGCATTTTTATTAGAATAAATTTTTTATAAGATTTTATTTTTGTGGTTCATAAAATTAAAAAAAATTTAAATTTTCTTCAAAAAAAGGAATCACAATTTTTTTTTTATTTTAAAATCGTATAAATACAAAAAATTTTACATTTTCAAAACAAAACTTGATTCATATATTTTAAATACAATATTTTTTTATTTAAAAATCAAAACTAATGCAAAAAAAAACCAAAATGTTCGATAAAAAATATTGTTTCATAAATTCTGTTGTAACTTTAAAATTAAAATCGATAACTTAATAAATTAAAATTCTAATTTAATTATACTATAACCACAGAAAAAAATGTTGAGTAAATTTTTAAGAGTATTAATTGATAATAACTCAATTTTTCACCAGTAAACCATTTAAAAGTGTTGAGTAAATAGTTAATAAAATTTATCGAAAAATTTGAGCAAATCAATAAAAAAACTACTAAATTTTTATTAAATTATTTACTCATTTTTTTTTTTTCATTTTTGAGTAAATTTATAATTACTCAATTAAAAAATTATAATTTTTGTTTTAAGATTTAACAATTCATTACTCGAATTGTTTTCTAACATATTTTTTGTATGCACTAATTATACCTAGTAAATAATTTAGAAAAGCTTTATATTATATTCTTACAGTAAAAATACTAAATTGGGTTATTCGCTACAAGTTAACCTAATTAAGGTTTGTTTGATATATGAGGCATTCCACTATATACAATAAAGTGGACTGAAAATCCATTATGACAAATTTTAAAATTTGCAGCTGTTAAGATATTTTAAGTGTTTTGCACTTTAAAAACTTTTAATGCTCCATTTGTAATATAAATAAATAATGCTGTTTTTTATACCGCGATCATGGCAAAAATATCAACCAGATATCACTGAAACTTAACATATTTACTTCTAGTTATCTTAAGCAGTTTGGTAATGCATTTGAGCGACATCGGTGTTGCGGTTTAAAAGTTATGAACGAAAATGTAAGGACACCTCGAAAATTTTGGTACATTCCACATAACCTAAAAATACTAAATGCTTTAATTTGGTTGCTGGCTGAGAAATATGAACAAAATTTGATACCGAATGTAATTTAAACATTTAAAAAATTTCGCGATTTTTTTTTCAAAAACTGCATGGGATATGTACTTTTTAGAATTTTAAGCAAAAACATTACCAATTTCGATAAAAAGTAACTTTACACCCCACTCTAATATATGTGATCATTAAAATTATTTGTTTTTTTTTTAATTAAAAGCAATAAACAATATCGGTAAACAACATAAAGACAATAGAAAAACTAAAACAAAACACAAGTATTAGATATTAAGATTTCGAGCATATAATTTTTTTACACTGGAGATGTTGAAAAAGAATCTCTTGTATTTTTTGTATTGGCAAGTCTTGGCATTGGTTCTTTCATGGATTTTAAAGCAAAAATCCTATATTTTATCACTATGTTCTCAGATACGCCCGAGCTCATCAGGGTAGCAACCAAAACTCAAAATATATGTAAAAAATACCCTATTTTTAGGATATTTTTTAAAAAATTATTAAAACTATTTTTTAAACTCTTATCTTAACAACCGCTTGTCAATAATGTAGTTAAATACCTTTAGTTTGTGAATCCATTTTACAAAAATTGTTATTTTTAGTTGAAAACAAAAAAAAAATAACTTGAAATATCTCGTTTTTGACTTTTTACCACTGTACACAAAATTAATTAAAATTATTAAACTTTGAGAGAGCATAGCAAAAAAAGTAAACAACTTAGAACACTAATTTTGACAGTTATTGATGGAGAATTTTATCCTCTTTAAACCTATAAAAAAATATATTACAATATACCAACTTCAAATTTTGAATTAATCCTCAGTTTTGATAGTGTTCAACCCAATGTGCAGCGCCCAAAGTATAAAAAATGACGTATTTCGACCAAAATTCAAGTCCGAGTTTTTTGTCCGGCTCCAAAATTCGGAAATTTGGCGCACTTTATTAAAAAATATTTAAAAAATTCCAAAACCGCGATTTTAGTCCACAGACGCTGATTTTTAAGCATAAAAAAAAATTGTTTATCCAAATTGGTCATAAAAGTTGGAAAATGTTAAGTGTGTTATCAAATCAATATTAAAAAAATATGAAAACTCGATTTTGTAGACCAAAATAGCGTTTTTATATTTTTTTTTAATATTTTTTAGATAACACACTGAACATTTTCCAACGAAAATGCTGATCAGCATCTGTGGACCAAAACCTCATATCACCACTTTTGAACCAAAATCGCGTTTTTATAATTTTTAATATTTTTTAGATAACACACTTAACATTTTCCAACTTTTATGACCAATTTGGATAAAAAAATATTTTTTATGCTTAAAAATCAGCGTCTGTAGACCAATGTGGATAAAAAAGTATTTTTTATGAAATGACCTCGAGCTAGAATAAACCTAGTCAAAATTTTATAATTTTTATGTTTGAAAATCAGCATCTGTGGACCAAAATCGCGGTTTTGGGTTATTTTTTAAATACTTTTCCAATAAAGTACTCAAAATTTCCGAATTTCTGAGCCGGATTTGGTTAAAAAATTCGAAGTTGAATTTTGGTCGAAATGCGTCCTTTTTCCAACTTTGACCGCTGGTTGCCGACTGAAGATAACCTTCAGAAATTTTTTCACAAAATTTCCCACAATCAGCTGTAACGTGGTCGTCGTTTGGCCGGTATTACGACATGAAATTCGAAAATTTTATTTTGACGGCACGCTCTAATCTCCACTGCTTAATGGGGCTCCCATACAAAGATTACATATTTATAAAACTGCTCATACAACTCTAACTGCCTCAAAAGTGCCCCTAGAAGAGTCAAATTTATAATCGATCCTTAATATTTTGTCCCTCCCAACAGCTTCTCAGAACATACCCACGGTCTATATCTAACCCTTAAGGCGATCCCCATAAATTTTTTTTATAAATTTATTTTTTGAAACCAGCTCCTACCCCTTCCATGGTGCCTCCTAAAGTGGTCAAAAATGAGACCGACCCCTATTAATGTTTACACCTCAACATTTTTTTTAGAAAATACCTAAACCCTATCTCTACTACCTATGGGGGCTGCCATACAAAATGACATTTCTATAAAATTTGCCCCCACCGCTCTAAGAGTGCCCCTAGAAGAGTCAAGTGTATGACCGACCCCAATTGGTTTTGAACCTCAAAATTTTTTCAGAACATATCTACCCTATATCTTTAACCCTCAAAAGGTTCTCTTTAATTGTAAAAGATAGAAGGTAGGTATGTTCTAAAAAAAACCATGAGGAGCAAAAGGTATTGAGAATAGTTCATACATCTAACTCACCTAGGGGCACTCTTAGAGCAGTTAGAACAGTGGGAGCAAATTTTATACAAATGTCATTTTGTATTTTCACTGTTTTTGTTAAGAGAGTTCTCTAAAACATCACTGATAGAAATTTGTACATTAAAATAATGAAAGTCTACATTAATGTTATGAAATATGACGTTAAAAAGGAACCTATGCAAGGTTTCATTGAAATTATGAAATAGGTATCTTTAAATGTAATTGCAAGAACAAGTTTCATTAAATTAATGAAAAATGTTTATATAAATATAAAATGCATTTGATGAAATTTTTCATTACTTTAATGAAAAAGTCTTTAATTCTTATGAAATACTTTCATTGAATAAATCCTACTTTTTATTTCTGAAATGAAATACTTTAATTGAATAAATGCTACTTTTTATTTTAAGATGAAATATATGTTTTATAAGAAGAAGGAGAAGAACTAACAGACTAAACAGACGCGACACGACAGGTGTCAAAAAAAGCAAATTTTATAAACAAAACTCAATGAAATTTTTTAATGAAAATACGAATTAATGAAAATTTTGCACAACATGTATGAAATTTCATTCAGCATATGAAATATTTTATTGTTGTGATAAAACAATGTTAATGAATTCCATTCATTAGTGATATGAAGCGTTTTTCTATCAGTGATGTTGCGAAAAAAATCCGGAAAATATAATTTTTCCCCTCCCATTTTCAACCCCCTGAATACCAAAAGCTAAAAAAAAATTATCGCTGTATTTTAGTTCTTTAAAAGATGTCGTAACATTTTCGTCTAAATTTGAATTGTTTACACTTCTAAAAGACAGTCAGACATTAGAATACATCCTTATCTACATTTAATCGATCGATCGAACTTCTGCATTTGTACCCAAGTTAAATAAAATTTTAGAAGTACAATGAACCATTAAATTTTAACTATGAAAAATAATGGACACCCTTTTATAGGTGTTATGTGGTATAACTCTGTATTTTTCTTGGTTTTTTTACGTGATTTCATATTGTAATCGTTAGCTTATGACAATGTGTAGGTATGTTTTATATATGAACAATAGAATGGACCGAAAAAGCCTAAATAAAATATAAACTATAAGTTTTACAGAAAAATCCAGTCCCATTTTGGTAAAAAATCGGATTTCTTTTAAGTAGACTCCTCAGCAAAATTAACAAATTCAAAGAATTGTTTTCATAGCTATTTTTATTTTTATCAAACTTAAAAGCAGCAGAAAATTCACAAAGTTTGAGTCTTTTGAAAATCTGCTGATTTTTAGTTTTACCTCGAAAAAAAGCGAAAACATCTGATAGTTTCAGCAGCAAAATTATCTGATTTTAGCAGACAGAATTTTGAAATTTCTGTCTAATTGAAGGAATTCATATTTTTCTGGACTTTTTTTAAAGGGTCATTTTAAGTTTTACCTTAAATAAAAATTTTCTGCCTACAAGAATGTATAAAGAAGAAACTATCAAGATACTTGTAGGTACGTATGCAAAATAGTTTTTTTTTTATATTAAGGACTGTATTAAAAAAAATTAAATTAAATTTCATAGGTGTAGCTAAAAAACTTAATCAAATCTGTTTTAGTTTTAAAATTAATAGAAAATTATTACTCTAGCTCGAGGTCACGTTTCTTTACCAATCATTACGACTATGTTGTCAAATTATTTCATTTGTTTGAACATTTTGCAAGACTAACTTAACATGTGTTTTGATCTTGTTGGGATCTTGTCAAAAGTATTTGGCAAACAGAAAATCGCTGGTGGCAAAATATATACACCCAAAACCTTTCAACCGCCTGCTTTATATCCCTTAAAATCTTAAAATCCTAATGGTCAACTATTTAGCACAGTCCTTAGCCAATAACTTCTCATTGTGTTATGTAGCATGGTTGATTTATAAGACTCTTCTATTACGGTGTTAAATTACAATTTTTTTGTTGTCTTTTTATTTTTCCTTCTTCATTTTCTGTTTTCCTTTGTTTTCTTGCAAGGATTTGTTGCCTTCTTCCTGATTACTGTTTGCTGTTATCCTTCGATGTCATCATTTTAATTTCAAAACTTTTGTTTTCTTTTCATATTTTTTTTATGTTGCATTTGTCCAATTCTTTTCTAACTATAGTTTTCATTTTACTGAAATCTTGTTAGTGTTTTCTGTATTCTTTTTTTTATTAAAAATTTTCTTCCATTTCTTCTTTAAGCATTTCTTCAACTTTCCATTGATAGATTTATGTTTACATGAAACAATACAATCTCAAGTTTGTTTAAGCTTATTGGAGTTCAAAGTTTTAATTTACAGCTAATTTAAACATGGAACAATAACAACATGTACGAACAAGATAACTTGAGGTTAAGATGGGCTAACAAAATTTTAAATACTGCATATTAGAGTGGCACTTAAAAATTAAATTTTCGAATTTCAAAATGCGCGGGTCGGAATATTGTGTAATTGCGTCTAAAAATGATTGTGTAAAAATTTCAGGAAAATCGAATAACTTTAACCCGTGCCGCTTTGAGGTCAAAGTTTCGGGTTTTTGGGGAAAAAGGACGAAGATTTGAAAAAAAAAATAAAAAAAAGTTTTTATGAAATTAATTAAAATAATTTTTTTTTATTTAGCTTTTACTCAAAACTACTTGGAAAAAATTATGTCAACTTTGTATGACATCATTAACCCGTTAAAAATTTTAAGCTAAAAATTACCATGAATTTAGGGGGGTACTTCAAATGAGTATTTTCGATTTTTTAAAAATTTTATTAAACAAAATTTTTAAATTCAACATTTCTATACAAGTCACTTATAAAAAACATCCTAAAGATTAAATATTAAAAAAATTGGGGATATACACTAGACCGGGTCGAAAAAAAAGTTCCCATTGTGCGGGCTTTATTTTAAAGCTTACCTCGAAAAAGTTCCATAGCCAAAATATTAGATTTTTAGGTCGCGATTTGGTACCGCCGAAATCGTTTTTTGTTCATAGCTTTGTCATTTGATGTCCGATCGTTGTAAAAAAAAATTGTTAGAAAGTCCTCAGCGAGTACTAAATTTGACCCATATCTGGTTTTGACCTCTGAGGTCATCTTCGTGTTATAAGTGTTAGTTTCTCAGCTTTCTACCCACCTAAATGATCTTTATTTTTCCATTAAATTAAAGCATTAAATAATTCATGAAATTCTTCCCTTAGAAGTACCCTCTTAAATTAATTAACAAAAAAGTTACATTCAATTTTAAATTTCCATTGAAAAAGATTTAAAACACTTGTTCGTATGTATTTAAATACAAACTAAAAAAATTAAACATCCCAGGAAAATTTTTCAGAACCGATTCTGACAACACTTGTTCTAGAACAGGTTCTTCGGTAATCATACACTATTACACTTTAATTATTCGGAACAAGTTAAGTGAAAATTGTTGTGAAACATGTTCTCTGCAATCAAAGTTTCATTACATTTTGGTTCTCAGGAATTGAAAAAAAAATTATGTGTCAAAAAAATTAAAAAATAAAATCATTTCTTTTTTTCTTAACCAAGAAAACACATGAAATTCTCTTAAAATACCAGGATATAATCGTAAAAATTGCTAATAAAAAGGTGAGTATGTTAAATTTTCATTTAATGGGTCGGATCAAATACTAATAATATTATGTTTTTTATTTTAGTTTGCAGAAAATCCATGTCCTTGCATGTCATTATTGTAAGTCCCAAAATGCAATTTTGGAGGCGCAAAAGGATATATGTGTGTTAAGAACTGTGAATACTTTATGTCAGATATGATTGTATTTATCTTTGTTTAATAAATTAATACAATTAAAAATATTTCTTTAATTCTCATTTCAGTTCCAAATTTTACTTCTAGAACCGATTCCGAAGAACAAAAATATGTTCTAATTTTGCTTACAAACACCTGTTGCTTTTGGGACAATCCCTTTGTAAAAAGAATCGGTGTTGCACAAGAATTAGAACAGGTTCTAGGGAAGTATAAGTTGTTCCACAATCGGTTCTTTGCAACCGAAAATTTTGCTGGGATAGTTTAAAGGCATAATAACAAGTGTTTTTTCTAATTTTCTTTATATTATATATGAAAATCTTAAATCAAATGTAACTTTTTTGTTAATTAATTTAACTGGATACTTCCAAGGGAAGGATTTTATGATTTTCTTAGTGCTATAATTTAATGGAAAAATAAAAATCATTTAAGGGGGTAGAAAGCTGAGAAACTAACACTTATAACACGAAGATGACCTCAGAGGTCAAAACCAGATATGGGTCAAATTTAGTACTCGCTGAGGACTTTCTAACAATTTTTTTTTACAACGATCGGACATCAAATGACAAAGCTATGAACAAAAAACGATTTCGGCGGTACCAAATCGCGACCTAAAAATCTAATATTTTGGCTATGGAACTTTTTCGAGGTAAGCTTTAAAATAAAGCCCGCACAATGGGAACTTTTTTTTTCTCCTTTATGGTCGAACCAGTCTAATATACACCGACTCCATTTGTTTTTGGAGCCGTTTGATTTTTGTGGATTTCAAGGAAATTAGAATTTTGTGTAAATTTTTTTTTATGAAAATCGATTTTCAAATAAACTGACCAAATTTAAGTTTTTTGTTGCTTCTTTTGATCAAATTAATTCAGTTAAGAACTATTAACTTTATTAGACATCTTTAACCCATATTGGCAGGGGACAAATGTGACCCAAGCAGCAAATTTAAAGTTTGTTTCTAGAATTTTAAGAATTTTATTGTTTCAAAATCATTTTGGTGGTCTATTACATACTAATTTATAGTGTCCGACCGAATATTTGGCTTCGGCATTGGCCAAAGAGCAGCACTCGGCCAGTATTCGGCTTCGGCTACATTTTTGGCCAAATATGGCCTTATACCGAATAATTATATAAAACTTGTACGAACGTGTTAAAAAATGTTTTTGTGGAAAAAACAAACACTAAAAAAAAAGTCTTGCACTCAAAAAAAATTTTTACTCAAAACAGGTTTCACACTCGAAAAAATGTGCACTCAAAAAAAAATATTTTTACAAAAAATAATAAAAAAAAACATTTATGGATTCGGTCAAAATATATTTAAATAGTAAAAACAAATAAAAAAGTTAAATTTGACCGAATCCATAAATGTTTTTTTTAGTAATTTTTGTAAAAATATTTTTTTTTTTGAGTGCACATTTTTTTTTGAGTACAAGACTTTTTTTTAGTGTTTGTTTTTTTTACAAAAACATTTTTTAACACGTTCGTACAAGTCTTATATAATTATTCGGTAAAAGGCCATATTTGGCCAAAAATGTAGCCGAAGCCGAATACTGGCCGAGTGCTGCTCTTCGGCCAATACCGAAGCCAAATATTCGGTCGGACACTATAAATAAGTATGTAATAGACCACCAAAATGATTTTGAAACAATAAAATTCTTAAAATTCTAGAAACAAACTTTGAATTTGCTGCTTGGGTCACATTTGCCCCCTGCCAATATTGGTTAACGATGTCTAATAAAGTTAAAAGTTTTTAACTGAATTAATTTGATCAAAAGAAGCAACAAAAAATTTAAATTTGGTCAATTTATTCGAAAATCGATTTTCATAAAAAAAAATTTACACAAAATTCTAATTTCCTTGAAATCCACAAAAATCAAACGGCTCCAAAAACAAATTGAGTCGGTGTATATCCCCAATTTTTTTAATATTTAATCTTTAGGATGTTTTTTATAAGTGACTTGTATAGAAATGTTGAATTTAAAAATTTTGTGTAATAAAATTTTTAAAAAATCGAAAATACTCATTTGAAGTACCCCCCTAAATTCATGGTAATTTTTAGCTTAAAATTTTTAACGGGTTAATGATGTCATACAAAGTTGACATAATTTTTTCCAAGTAGTTTTGAGTAAAAGCTAAATAAAAAAAATTTATTTTAATTAATTTCATAAAAACTTTTTTTTATTTTTTTTTTCAAATCATCGTCCTTTTTCCCCAAAAACCCGAAACTTTGACCTCAAAGCGGCACGGGTTAAAGTTATTCGATTTTCCTGAAATTTTTACACAATCATTTTTAGACGCAATTACACAATATTCCGACCCGCGCTTTTTGAAATTCGAAAATTTAATTTTTAAGTGCCACTCTACTGCATATACTTGTTGTAATGTAAACAAGTATAGCATCGGATAACAATTGCCTCTGAGTCGCTTTTAGAGAGGTGCAAGACCATGCAAGCCAACCATTAATTTTTGTACCATTTTTTTTTTTTTTCGAAAGGAAAAACTCCTTATCTCTACTCAGTAGAGATATTGCCAATTTTTTTAAAGCTGAAACTCTATGAGTATTTAATGCGAGAATATCCTTATAAAGGAAATAGAGTTAATATAAGTACTTGTTATGTTAATTCATAATGGGGAAACTGGCCTCGAACAGGAATAAACTCTATTTCATTGCACAATTAAATATCGAACAAATAATTAATCTTTATTATTAATAAAAATTAAACTAACTTTATTTTTTATATTTTATAACACAAAATTTGGTGAACTGAAATTGCCACTTAATTATAGAAAGTTTTTTGTGGTCAAAATCGGCTGCAGTTGTACAGCTAAAAGTACCGAAACGATTTTGACGAATTTTTTTTTTTGATTTTTAGATTATTAAATTCTTTGGTACTTATCGTGGCCATTTTTTTAAATTTTGATCTAATTATGTTTTACATGTAAAAAGAAAAGTAAATTTTTTAAGTTTATATTAGAATAATTTCAACAAAAATCAATATTAAAAAAAAAAAACAAGTAGAAAAGTTAAATTCGACTTGGCCGAATCTATGAATACCCTTCACAATGTCCTTTTTAAGTGATGGTAAAATTTATAACGTGAAAAAAAAACAAAATTTTTGATTAGAAATATTTTATTTTGTATGAAAAATTTTTTTAGTAATTTTTGAAAAAAAAAAATAATTTACAAAATTTTTTTTTGAGTGTAACATTTTTTTTGAGTGTCAAATTTTTTTCGTGTGTATTTTTTTTTTTTTTTTAGTGTAAAAATATTTTTGAGTGACAAAAATACGTTGTAAAATATTTTTGTGACTTACCAATGTTTTTAAAACGTGTTTAATGAGTTTTCAACACATGAATTTAAGGTGAAACTAATCTGAAATTCATGGTTTTGCTAATAACTTTTGAACCACTCGCCCGCTTTGGCTGAAATTTAATACGAACTAGGCCAGGGGAACAACAAATATACATGTCATGCTTCAGCATCCTCAGGGTTGCTTTTCGAAAGTTAGCGTGCTTTTTATCTCGTAAATTCACGAAAAACACTTGCCGAAATTCAGTCTTTTGAACCACTGGACCGATTTCACTGAATTGCAATACCAACCGGACCAGGTAAATACCCAACATATATACCAAACTTCAGGAGCCTCCGTAAAGTCTTTCAAAAGTTAGCGTGTTTTCAACAGACGGCAGACGGACAGACGAACGGACATCGCTAGATCGTCGTAAAATCGATCGAGGATCATGAATATATGGGGCAATTCATGTCAAATCGGACACTTTGAAAATTTTTTTTTTAGATTTTCCCAATTTGTTTACAGTTTTTAGTACCCATCGAAAACTCCTTCGTGATAAAATTTCAAAATTTCAGATTTTTTTGATGACCCGTTCAAAAGATATCGAATTTTTAAAAATTGGTAGTATGTTCCTTTACTCAAATTTCTTTTACTCTTCTTCAATAATGGTCCAAATTTCAATTTTTTTTTTTTCAAAATTTTTGTTTTTTTACGTACTTTTTAAAAAAAATTCCCAAAAAATTCTTAAAAGCGCTCTAGTACGCGATTTTTAAGTTTTAAAATTTAAATCTCATTTTTTAAAATGTTTGTACTCTTTGATTTTTTAAAATTTTTTGTGTAAAACTTCTATCGATTCTACAAATTTTTTGCCCAGGAGGATTGTGGGATAACGATTATTACTCTTTTTTTTAATTTTTTGAAAAAAATTTTATTGTAATTTTCCAATCTTAAAATCATTTCTACTGCTCCAATGGTGCGTCATAGAGGCGTTATTTATTAGACCGACCCCATTAATTTTCACATCTTAACATTTCTTTGGAACAAACTAATACCCTATCTCCAATTTCTAAGGGGGCTCCCACACAAAACGACATTTTTTAAAATTTGCTCGAACCGCTCTAACTGCCCTAATAGTGCCCTTAGAGCAACAAAATGTATGACCGATCCATTTAATCAGCTTTTTCCGGTCCAATGGTGCATCAAAGAGGGGTCATTAGTGAGACCGACCCCCATTTATTTTTACCCTCCAACATTTTTGTAAAACATACCATAGCCCTATCTCCACTCCCTAAGTAGGTTTCCATTCAAAATTACATTTTTATAAAATTTGCTCCAACTCTTATTTGTATGGGAGCCTACTTAGAGATATGAGATAGGGCGTAGGTATGTTTTAAAAAAATGTTGTAGGGTAAAAATAAATGGGGGTCAGTCTCACTAAGGATCCCATTCGGACGCACCATCCGACCGGTAGAAGCTGATTAAATAAAACAAATTTACGAAAAATAAAAAAAAATTGTATGGGGACCGCCTTAACAGTTAAAGATAGAGGGTATGTGTGTTTAGAGAAAATGTTTGGACTATTAGGGCAGTTAGAGCGGTTGGAGCAAATTTTAAAAAATGTCGCTTTGTGTGGGAGCCCCCTTAGAAATTGGAGATAGGGTATCAGTTTGTTCCAAAGAAATGTTAAGATGTAAAAATTAATGGGGGTCGGTCTTATAAATGACCCCTCTATGACCACCATTGAAACAGAAGAAATGATTTTAAGATTGGAAAATTACAATAAAATTTTTTCAAAAAATTTTAAAAATAGTAATAATCGCTATCCCACGATCCTCCAGGGCAAAAAATTTGTAGAATCGATAGAAGTTTAACACAAAAAAAATTTCAAAAAAATCGAAGAGTACAAACATTTTCAAAAATGGGATTTAAATTTTAAAACTTAAAAATCGCATACTACATAGAGCGCTTTTAAGAGTTTTATGGCTTTTTTTTTTAAAGTACGTATAAAAACAAAAAATTTGAAATTTGGACCATTATTGAAGAAGTTATGAGTAAAAGAAATTTGAGTAAAGGAACAAACTACCAATTTTTAAAAATTCTAAATCTTTTGAACGGGTCATCGGAGTTTTCCAAGGGTACTACAAACTGTAAACAAATTGGGAAAATCTAAAAAAAAATTTTTCAAAGTGTCCGATTTGATATGGAATGCTTCATATATACTTTATGGGGTCATAGACCAATATTTCGAGGTGTTACAAACGGAATGACAAACTTATATATACCCTCTATCACTAAAGTGGAGGGTATAAAAACTACTGGGAGTCGGTCATTTGGCTTATCTAGAGACACTCTTGGGAAAGTTATAGCGGTAGGAACAATTTCTTATAAAAATTTTGTTTTCGTATGGAAGCCCCTAAAGGAAATTGAGATAGGGCTTTGGTATGTTTGGAAAAAATTGTTAGGGTGAAAAAATCTCACATTTTACCTCGTTTTTGACGAATCTGGGGCAGTTGTGAGGCTTTTTGTGAATTCTTACACCTACACGCCCAACACAAAAAACCCCACAACTGACTCGGCGTCTCTCCTAAAAATAGGTATAATGTGAGGCGGACACCCATTAATTTTCCCGACCTAACATTTTTTCCTAGCATACCTTAGCCCTTGCTCCACTCCCTAAAGGGGCATCCATACAAGAATTACAGCGATAAAATTGCTCCTACCTCTTACTATGTTTAGGGTGGCTCTGGAGCAGTCAAATATATAACCGACCGCCAATAGTTTTGCAACGCCAACATTTTTACAGAACATACTTACCATCCATCTTCAACCATTACGGTGGTCTCCATACAATGGTATTTATTTTTCAACGTTTTTTATTAAATCTGCTCCTACCGCTCCAAGGAGGTCTCCTAGAAGAGTAAAAAGTAAGACCGACCCCTTTTAACCCTTAAGGTGGTCCCCATATATTTTTTTATTTAAAATTTTGTTTTTAGGAGATCAGCTATTTTCAATCACACGGTTCCGCCTTGAGGGGAAAAATGTATGACCGAGCCCCAATAATTTTTCCCTCCAAAAAATTTTTTTCCGAACATATCTACCACTTTCTCCACTTCTTAAGGGGCCACCATACAAACTTACATTTTTTTTTCAGAATATTGGCCGAAATATGCAATAAAATTTTCCACAAAATGTAAGCATATTTTTCCACCTCTGGTTTGTAGGTAAGTGGCATCCTTTAAATTAAATTAGAATTTTTTAATTTTTTTTTTAAAACACTCTTTTTAGAAACTTCAGGGCCCCAACGGAACCTAATGTCCTCTCTACTTAAAACTTTAACCACGTAGTTTTTGCGTGAATTTTTACCATTTCTCACTCCGCCCTAATACACATACAATGTACTGTTAAATTACCAAAAAAAAAAAACCTTTTTGCATGAAATTGCCAAGTTTTAATTGCAAATTGTGTTGCAATGCAGACAAAATAATACTATTGTACTATATTTAGTATATGCAAACACATACACACATAAATATACCACTACACAATACAATTTACATAGAATATCCATATGATAGTAAAAGTAGTCTATGTAATATTCAGGGTTTTAGGGAGAAATCTCATTCAATATTACAAATAAAATGTAAAAAAAAAATTCTAAAAGATATACAAAATTTCAAGAATTTTATGATTGAACAACATTGTGTTGCATTGGAAATCTATAAATATTTGCTTGAATGAGTATTTTATGAGGATTATACAAATAATAAATCAATATGAAATATGAAATATTTAAATTATTTAATAACAAATATTTTTGTTTATCTTTTTCTCATTTAGAAATAAGATTTAAAGAAACTATAATCCAAATAATATGGATATAGATATTTATTTGATAAGGAATTCCAAGAATATTTCAAATATAAATACAATTTCTTTGAGGTTAGTGTTTTTTTAAATACAACTTTTAAAATTGTTGTTAGAAATTAAATATTTATTTAATGAAAAATTGTTAACCACAGATTTATAATAGTTTTCTTAAAATTAATTGAAAATAATTTTTTATCCATAATTATATTTATTTTGTGTGGATTAAAAGTCAATTTTTAAATTAACATTTATTTTTTTTACACACAAATTTTTTTGTAAACATTTATGGGACAAAAGAATTTATAAAACAAAATTTAGCCATAAAATTTTTAAATTTCACTTTAGATCACAAAATTTAATCAAAATATACATGAGACATTTCACTTCAAATAAGGCACATTAAAAATTGAATAAAAATTGTAAATTTTTGATTACTTCTTCAAGAGATATCGAGATATTTTCGTTCCTTGTTTATAACTTCTTCAAAAATGGTCCGAATCAAAAATAGTCTCAAAACGTTTACCTGAAAGTTTTTATCGATGGGTACCAACGCATGTAAGAACAAGTGAGAGTGTTAAATTCGGCTGTGCCGAATCTTTTATACCCTCCAAAATGTAAAAAAAATAAAAAAATAAATGTGTGAGGGGCGTTGTTTTTGGGGGGCGGTGTGATGGAGTCAATGGAGGACGTTGAGAGTTGCCCAACACCTTCCCATCGCGATAAATATACCAAATGTTTCATTATTTAACAAAAATACAAAAAAACATGTATTTTTTCAGAGGTTGGTTCAGTTCTTCAAAGGGGAACTTTTTTCCCCTGGCCCGATTTTGCCCATTCACGAACTTAAAATGACTATGAACATGAGACATATTTATGCCAAACTTCAGGAGTCTAGCTGTTTTATTTTGAACTGCATTATGTTATCTACAGACAGACGGACGGACATTCTTAGAATGTCTTAGAATCGATCATGGATCAATAACACTGTGTGACAGAAAAAAAACCTGGGATGCGATACTTTTTTTCTAGTAGGTGTTGTCGAGTACAACAAAACCCTGTACTTGAAATTTGCGAAACACCTCCAAAATCTTGAGTTACGGGTAAAAAACCGGTTTTTCGAACTTTTTACACTTATAACACTGTGCAACAAATTTTGGGTCATCGCATTGAGCCTCAATGCCTTCAACACCATATGAAAGTAGACTATCAAGTGGACAAAATCACCAAAGGGTTTTGCAAAGTCAGTTCGGATTTCTTTTTTATAGCCCACTGAAGTTTTCATATTTTTGACAAAGGCGTTTGGAAAACTTCGAAAATACTATAATAAAAACACATCTAAGCTTCAAAGTATGATTTGATGTCGTCAGTGAAATTTTATGGCGGTTCTTTTCTTAGAACATTTTAACCCTCTAACTGCCATTTTAAGGGGTCATTTTAGTCCTTTTTCAAAAACTAAACACAGAAGTCTAATAAAACGTCCATTTAGAGGGTTAAAATGTTCTACAAATATTTTCCTCATAAAATTTCACTAGAGGTTGTCAAATGCTCAAAGTTTGTGCGACATGCGCAAAGTGCTTAAAAAGGGTCAAGTATAAATAATCAGTGTTTTTTATTATTTTTTACCAAAGCAGTGTTAAAAAAAAAATATCGACAAAAAACAGTGCAAATATACTTTTGAGCTTAAAATGATGTTCTGATGTGTTTTATAAAATTTTATGATGATTCTTTTCTTTGACCAAATTAACCCTCTAGCTCCCGTTTTAAGGGGTAATTTTTGTCCTTTTTTAAACGAAATACAAAAAAGTCTATAAAAAAAGGCAGTTAGAGGGTTAAAATGTGTAACAAATATTTTCTGAATCAAATTTTACTAGGACACATCTAAGACAGAAAGTTCGTCCAGCATATAGAAAATGCTTAAAAATTTTAAAGTATTAAAAATTTTTTTTTATATTTTTTTTTTTTTGGGCCGAAATATAAAAAAAAAACAAGTAACAAAGTTAAATTCGACTTTGTCGAATGTATTATTACCCTCCACGATGTAAAAAAGTTTATTTGCAAAAAAAACAAAAAAAAAATTAAAAAAAAAAAAAATCCGCGAAAAAAATTTTTTGTTAAAAAAAAATTTGACGAAAATTTTTTTTTTTTTGTTAAAAATATGTTTGTACTTGTTTAAATACCATTCGGTGATCAATTCTTTTCACATGTGTCAACCAGCAGCCGAATTAAAGCATTTTCTGTTTTTAGGTTATGTTGAATGTACCACAATTTTCGAGGTGTTCTTACATTTTCGTTCATAACTTTTGAACCGCTAAACCGATTTCGCTCAAATACAATACCAAACTGCTTATGGCAACAGCAAGTAAATATGCTAAGTCTTAGTTATATTTTTTAATACTTTGGCCGTGATCACCAAAGTCGAATTTAACTTTGTTGCTTGTTTTTTTTTATATTTCGGCCCAAAAAAATATAAAAAAAAAAATTTGAATACTTTAAAATTTTTAAGCATTTTCTATATGCCGGACGAACTTTCTATCTGAGACGTGTCCTAGTAAAATTTGATGCAGAAAATATTTGTAAAACATTTTAACCCTCTAACTGCCTTTTTTTATAGACTTTTTTGTATTTATTTTAAAAAAGGACAAAAATGACCCCTTAAAACGGGAGCTAGAGGGTTAATTTGGTCAAAGAAAAGAATCATCATAAAATTTTATAAAACACATCAGAACATCATTTTAAGCTCAAAAGTATATTTGCACTGTTTTTTGTCGATATTTTTTAACACTGCTTTGGTAAAAAAAAAATAACAAACATTGATTATTTATACTTGACCCTTTTTAAGCACTTTGCGCATGTCGCATAAACTTTGAGTATTTGACAACCCCTAGTGAAATTTTATGAGGAAAATATTTGTAGAACATTTTAACCCTCTAAATGGACGTTTTATTAGACTTCTGTGTTTAGTTTTTGAAAAAGGACTAAAATGACCCCTTAAAATGGCAGTTAGAGGGTTAAAATGTTCTAAGAAAAGAACCGCCATAAAATTTCACTGAAGACATCAAATCATATTTTGAAGCTCAGATGTGTTCTTATTATAGTATTTTTGACGTTTTCCAAATGCTTTTGATAAAAAAATAAAAACTTCAGTGGGCTATAAAAAAGAAATCCGAACTGACTTTGCTAAACCCTTTGGTGAATTTGTCCATTTGATGGTCTACTTTCATATGGCGTTGAAGCCATTGAGGCTCATTTTTCTTGTTGCACAGTGTAAGCCAGTAACTTTGTTGACAACCAACCGATTTCAAATTTATCGACGGTTTAAGTTTGTCATTCCGTTTGTAACTCATCGAAATATCAATCTGGGACCCCATAAAGTATATATATTCATGATGCCCGATAGATTTTAAGACATTCTAGCGATGTCCGTCTGTCTGTCTGTCTGTGGAAAATGCTGTCACGGACAAAATATTGCACAGAGATGACTGAAACTTAACATATTTATTGGAAGTTCTCCCGAGAAGTTTAGTATTGCCTTTGAGCGATATCGAAAATGAAAGCACACCTCAAAAAATTCAGTACATTCAACATAACCTTAAAATTCAAAATGCTTTAATTCGGCTTTTGGTTGACATATGTGAACATAATTGAACACCAAACGGTATTTAAACAAGAACGAACCTATTTATTGACAAAAAAAGAAAAAAATCGCAGATTTTCTTTTCAAAATTTTTTTTCGCGGAAATTTTTTTTTTCAAAAAAAAATTTTTTTTTTCAAAAGTAATTTCCTTTTAAATAAAGTTTTTTCAATAATCTTTTTGAAATTGTGGAGGGTATCACTACATTCGGCAAGGCCGAATTTAGCTTTTTTACTTGTTTTTATTTAATGCGTTTGATACGGAACACACCCCTATTCAAGCTAATTTAGGTTGTGTTAAAATGGTGACAAAATCGGTTAAAAGCATTTCACTCCTCTTCATTTTAAACTATAAAAATTTTTAACACGAAAATCCTAGCTGATCCTATTTTTGAGTTATTGCTAAATAATTACACTGTTCGACAACAAAAACCTGCCATATAAATATCCAACTGATTCTTATAGATTTTGCTCTCCTGAATCCAAAACTGCCATCCGATTTTTGCTAGCACCTACCGTTTTTTAGATATTCGCAGTTAAAAAGTAAAAAAAAAAAACCATAATTTCTCACTTTTGGTGGTTTTCGGTTTTTGAATCAGAATCCGGCCTTAAAATTGAACTATCGTGTCAGGTTTTTGAGATATTTAACATATCTTTTTATCTCAAAAACTTAAAGCGGTAGAGCAATTTCAAGGTCAAATACGGATGCAGCGTGCCAAAAACATTTGCAATTATGGTAGGCGACCTCTCATGATGTTCGATTTATTTTTTATTTTGTTTGCATATGAAAGAGTTGGGACTAATGCATTGATTCCCAGGCCCTGGGTTATCCGAACGCGATTTCCAGGAAAATCTTAATTTTATTTTTTTAGAAAAATTATCACAACTCTGTGACTTGTTATTCGTTTTTTATTTAGGAGAAAGCTTAAAGTATTCAGAATTAAATTTTCTTTAAGAATACGATTATAAATATGAAGGTTGTTGAACGACCTATAGCAGAAAAAAAGCGATAAACTCGAAAATTTTTAAAAAAAAAATTAAATATTATTAAAAAAAATCAATACATATTTTTTTTACTCGTATATGTATGGACGAATTCACACACATGAAAAGCCCTATCATTCTTCTATCCAAAACAGTTCAAAAATTGAAAATCGGTTGAAATGTTTCTGAATTACACGTGGTTTATTGAGAAAAGTCCCCAAAAAAAAACTTTTTGACAATAACTTTAAAATTTGAGAGTCTCTGGCAAGTTTGATGGGCATTTTCAGGATCTTTTCGACGAAACCTACAAACTTGACTAGCTTATTAGAAAAGTATATTCGATTTTTTTTTTGTAGCACAGTGCAAAATGAATTTTTAACTCGAAAGACACAAAAAAAATCGGAACTAGGAAAATTTTCCAAAATTCGTCACAAAACAAATTTTTCCAAAAAATGTTTTTTGTTTTCTATCTTTTTGCTATTTAGTAAAAAATTCAAGGAGAATTAAGAACATATTTGGATAACATGATGAAAAGTGTCATCATTTGTTGCATGCATTTTGATGCCATGTTTCATTATATTGTAGAAAAGCTTCCTCAATATGATGAAACCGTATCATGAATATGAAGTAGAGTTTTTCTTTGAATGTATTTACAGCTGTTTGAATTGCAATATATGCTGTCAAATTTTAATAAATTTTATATTTGTTTGTATGTATAAATTTTCAACACACTTACTTACGTATTTACAATTTGTTGCACACATATAAATTTTTTTTTTTTATACATTTTTTATATAAACACTAAGTTACTTTGATTTTAAAATAAATATAAAAAATACAAAAAATACTAACTAAAAGCAAATCTTGTTCATATAAAGTTATTTATGTTTTTAAACTAATGGAAACTGAAAAATATTTTTATATAAATTTATAAAGATTGTACACGAATTATGTTAAAAGACTTCAGAAAATAATATTAGAAGAACTATTAAGATCAGTGACGACCAAACGCTAGTTAAAATCACCAATACATTATCACTTCTCTTTTAGGTTAGCACTGATTTGGATAAAGAGTACATTTTGTTATTGAGAAGGGTATGAATCTGAAGCAAAATTTTGGCAGACAGGCGTATGAGCAATTTCATTTATAAAATTATGTTACACAGCACGTATGAGTAATATATTTTTAGAACTATTATATCCTACGCTAACTTAAACAACTTTCTAAAGATATTATTAAGGCACGCCCACTGCCACGCCCGTTTAATGAACTAAATATGTTAAACCAAACAAAAAAAACAATTTTGTTAACACTCTTTACCATCCCACATATATTTAAAATGTTTTAAAAAGTTTCCAATAATTTTTTTTTTTAAATATTAAAGTATTTTTTACAGTTTTAACAATAACACATGTATTTTTTTGGTTTTTCTGTTTCTTTACTGGTTTTAAGGAGATTTTAAGAAGATTTAAAACCATGCATACACAGACGTTTTAAGATATAATATTTTATTTACAAATTAAAGCCTTTTTTAAAAAGGTAAAATGAGAAAGAGACCCAGAATGAGTTGAGTGAAGAGAAAATCAATAGCAATTACAATCATATGCCCTTTTTTCTACTGTGATTTACCTTGCCACGGCAACAACTTATAGCCATGAACCTATTAAAATAAATGCTGTCACTTAACGAGCTTACTTTTACAAATATATGTACCTACTTTTTTTATACATTTATATGTATATGAACAAATGTCAGACACATATACAAACCAATATTAGGGTGGCACGAAAAATAGACTTTTCTCATTTTAAATAAGGGCGCATCCGTTAATTCTATGACATTAAGTTACGAGACTACAGAAACAGATTTTAGGAAATTCAGAAAAAATATAAAAATATTAAAAATGCTGGAAAACATCGGAAGTACCAGGTTACCAAAAAAGTACTTTAGACAGACGGACACCGACATGCCCTCGGAATTTGACAAGTCACATTTTTCGAGCCACCCTAGTACACACGTGCATTTATACAAATGTTTACAACTTTATCATTTATATCAAACGATAATATGAATGTGAGCAGAGTTGGGAACGAACCTTTTGTATTGGATGATTTTTGCTAATAATTATACAAAATGTAAAAGTGAGAAATGAGGTTGGGATCAGAAGTTCTTGCATAATTTAAAGGATTCTATATAAAAAACTACAATTCCTTAAAAAATAAACTCTTTTTAATTAACAAGTCCCGACTCTGAACGTAAGTAACACCATTACACTGTGCTACAGTGGAAAATTACTTTTGATGTGAAATAGTATAACTTTATAGGTTGTTGGCTTTGTCGAGTAGATCACAAAAAAGACCATTTAACTTGCCAGACACCCTCAAATTTTATAGTTATTGTCAAAAAAAATGTTTTTTGGGACTTTCCCACTTAACCTCATGTTATTCAGAAACTTTTCAATAGATTTTTAATTTTTCAAATGTTTTACATAGAAGAAGAAAAGGGCTTTGCATGTGTGTGAATTTGTTCACACATACTATAAGAAAAATATCTATTGATGTTTTCAATAATATCTAATTTTTTTGTTTTTTTTTTTTTAAATTTTCGAGTTTATCGGTTATTTTCTGCTATAGTTCGTTTAACAACCGTTATATTTATAAATGTTTTCTTAAGTAAAATTTAATTCCGATGAGCTTTATCCTGAAAAAATCGAATAATAATTGACAGAGTTGTGCCAATTTTTCTAAAAAAGGAAATCAAGATTTTGCTTGAAATAGATGTTCGGATTACCCAGACAAAAAAAAAATAAATTCATCATAAGAGGTCATGTATAATATGTTAAAAATTGTTTAGTGAGCTGAATCCGAATCCTGCCTTAAAATTGCTCTATCTCTTCAGATTTTTGAGATATTTAACATACCGCAGTAAAAATTTTTATATGGTGCAATATATAATGATATGTAATACAATATACATATATTTATACGCAATTTTATCCGAATAATGGTAGATGTTTTTGCATTAAAATAGATTAACGTTTATAAAATATGATTCGATTTCATCCGAGTTTTGACCAGACATTGCCATATTTCAGTGGATCCAATTTTTTTTGTTTTTTTTTTTGGTTTGGGTGAACCAGGCGCGTTTTTTATAAAAATAAAATGCATTTATTCGGCCTTTATATATGTATATACTAGCTCGCCCGCCGGAACTTCGTTACCGGTTATGTTAAATATCGGATAATAGAAGATCAGGATTACCCTACCGATTTCAAAAAATGACTCATATGTAGTCTTTGTTTTATTTAATTGTGGACTTTTAAGTCTTTCATAAAATAATATTTCATTGAAGAACTTAAACAATAAAATTTGAATAATTTCGGTGGTAGTTGTCATGTACGTTCCGGTGAAAAAGATGTTGACAATTTTCGAGTCCTTATATCGGGATTTTGGATCTTAAGTGAATAAATATTTCAGTGAAAAAAGAAATTGGAATAAAAAAAATGTTCGGTGAAAAAACATACAGAGAGAAAAAATATGGAGTTTAAAAGTTTAGTACGAAAAATTTTAGTAATAAGTATCATACTATATTGTTCCCCGCTCTATTCCATTTCGTTCCCCGTTCTACTCCATTTCATTTCCAATACAATCTCCATGCAAGTTTCATTCCTCTCCATATAACATGCGTTACAGAAATAAAAAGTGCAATTGTATTTGTCTTATAGATATAAATATACCATTTTACACCACTTGTACCTATTAAGGTACCCCTTTTTACCCTGTCCATCTCTTGTGTGTTCTTTCGGCTGGAGAATACTGCACGTCAAATTTTGAGTTTCTAGGCTTGAATAGTTAGATAGGTACAAATAACCATTTGCAACCTTTTCCACTTAAAATTAAATTTTCCAAAAACCTTTTTTTTCTGAACCGTTATTTCAAGAAATATAAGAAGTACCAAACTTACACTTTTGTATGCCCTTTACCAGAGACTATAATATAGATATAAGACAAATTTATTTCTTCTACTACCTCCTAGGGGGCGCATGTCTTAATAACATCTCATGAATATTCTTGAGCTAATACCAAAACTTAGTAAGGGCTCAAATAGTTCAGGAAATACTGCTCAGATAACTATGTCATTTTTTATTAACTCGTAGAAACTATCCAATATCTTACATATAAAATAAAATTTGAAAATTTTGCACGCAAAATTTAGTTACACAGTTTTTAAAATTTAGTATAGTACTAAAGTCTCATTAGCAGGTGCTGCCATCGAGACAAAAGTAGACAACTTTTTTTCCGGTATTGCCATAGAAGCAATACCCTGCCCTTTACGACTCTTAGAAACAGAATTTCCAAAAAGTACTTTTTCCAAAATATTTTTTTTCTAACACACTAAAAACAAATTTGCCAATTTCCAACTGAAAGTCAGTTGATGTAACTAAAATTAGGTTGAAGCACTCACATATAGGTTGTCACAATTGAGTATCGGTAGTCACAACTGAATAACGTTGATATAACTGACTTTTAGTTGAAACAATCATAAAATATGTTAGTCACAGCATATTTAAGTAGCAACAATTAAATTTGGAGTTGCTTCAACTGAAAAATTCAGTTGGCAATTTAGTTTTCTGTGTGAAAGAATACAGCATTAAAATTTTCACTGCCTCGGATTAGTATTTCAAGAAGTATAAAAAGTAAAAAAAACCCTTTTCTACACCTCAAGAAACGGAATCTTTTAAAAATTCTTTAGCATAGCAGATTGTTTTTTTCACCGAAGGACCCCACATTCCAAAATTCAAGCTTATAAGAAAATTATAATAGGAACAAAAAAAAAATTAGTGCCAAAATTACACTTTATTACTCCCGTTAGAAACGGAATTTCCAAAAAATACTTTTTCCAGTATGTTTTTTATTCACCGAAGGATCCTACATTACAAATTCCGATTATCTAGGAATATTATTTCAGCAAATATTTAAAGTACAAAAAGTATACTTCTTAATCCCGTTAAGAAACGGAATTTCCAAAAAGTACTTTTCCCAAAATTTTGGTTTTCACCGAAGAATTTTACATCCAAAATTTTAAGTTTCTAGAACCATTACGTCAGGAAATATCAAAATTACCGGAAGTACACTTTTTTAGCCATTTTACACTACTAAGAAGCGGAATTTCCAAAAAGTATTTGTTCCAGAATGTTTTTTTACCGAATGATCATACATTACAAATTTCAAGATTCTAGGGCCATTACTACCGGAAATTAGAACTTACCTAAAGTTTAAAGTTTACCCGTTCCACCCCCTAAGAAAAGGAAATCACAAAAAATACTTTTTCCAGAATTTGTTTTCACTTAAGGGTCCTACATTTCAAATATCAAGTTTGTATGATCATTATTTCAGGATATATAAAAAGTACTATAAGTACTATTTTTACCCCTTAAGACAAGGAATTTTTAAAAAGTACTTTTCCTAGAATGTTTTTTTTTGGCAAAAGGTAATTTCTATAAAAGGTAATTTTTATTAATGGTGCTTTTTATTAATGGTGCTTTTATTAAAAGATACTTTTAATAAAAGGTACTTTTTGTAAAAGGTACTTTTTATAAATGGTACCTTTTATAAAAGGTACTTCTTACAAAAAGAACTTTTTATAAAAGGTACTTTTTATAAAAGGTTTTTTTTATAAAAGGTACTTTTTATAAAAGGTACTTTTTATAAAAGGTACTTTTTATAAAAGATACTTTTTATAAAAGGTACTTTTTATGAAAGGTACTTTTTATAAAAGGTACCTTTTATAAAAGGTACTTTTTATAAAAGGTATTTTTTATAAAAGGCACTTTTTTAAGAAGGTCCTTTTTTAAAGAAGGTACTTTTTATAAAAGGTACTTTTTATAAAGGGTACTTTTTATAAAAGGTACTTTTTGTAAAAGGTACTTTTTATTATATGTACTTTTTATAATACTACTTTATATAAAAGGTACTTTTTATAAAAGGTACTTTTTATAAAATATACTTTTTATAAAAGGTACTGTTTATAGAAGGTACTTTTTATAAAAGGTACTTTTTTTAAAAGGTACGTTTTATAAAAGGAACTTTTTATAAAAGGTACTTTTTATAAAAGGTACTTTTTATAAAAGGTACTTTTTATAAAAGGTACTTTTTATAAAAGGTACTTTTTACAAAAGGTACTTTTTATAAAAGGTACTTTTTATAAAAGGTACTTTTTATAAAAGGTACTTTTTATAAAAGGTACTTTTTATAAAAGGTACTTTTTATAAAAGGTACTTTTTATAAAAGGTACTTTTTATAAGAGGTACTTTTTATAAAAGGTACTTTTTATAAAAGGTACTTTTCATAAAAGGTACTTTTTATAAAAGGTACTTTTAAAAAAAGGTACTTTTCATAAAAGGTACTTTGTATAAAAGGTTTCCCCTAAAAATCGCATTTTCCAAAACGCACTTTTTCCACAATGTTTTTTTCACCGAAGGATCCTACATTCCAAATTTCAAGTTTCTATGACCATAATTTTAAGAAATAAAAATAAGTACCAAAAGTACACTTTTGACCTCTTTTATCCCCCTTGGAATCAAAATTTTCAAAAAGTGCCTTTCCATATTGTTTTTTTTTTAGCAAAAGATACTACATTGCAAATTTCAAGTTTGTATGACCATTATTTCAGTAAATAAAAAAAGTACCAAAAGTACACTTTTTTACCCATTTTACCCCCGTAGAATCAACATTGGCCAAAAACCCAGCCTTAGTGGATCTTTTTCTCGGGAGGTGAACCTATATTGCAAATTTCAAGTTTCTACACTCAAAATAATTACTCTGTTAAATACTCTGTAAAATGACTGTAATCTCAATTCGACAGATACTTGACAAAGTTATCTGTCGAAATACAAATTTTAAGAAAATACTTTGTATTTTCTTGTGACCAAAAAACAAAATTTTATCTGTAATTTTACTTTGTAATCTATATTTTACAGATAATAAACAGTTTTTTTTTGTTAAAATACGGATTTTAAAAACCTGTGACCGATAAACTCGTAAATTTTACAAGGATGACGTTCAAAATTGGAATTACTTTTTAAAAACTCACAATATTCACAAAAACAAAAAAGAAATTTTACAATTTGGAAGCATTAAAGCGGGTAAATTTAACAAAATTAAAATTTTAATTGATTAATTTTTTTTATTTTAATTAATGTTCTTGATGCAGAGAAGTTTTACTCATAAAATGGATTTAACTAAAACTTTGTAAATTTACAGAGTTTTTTTTGTAAAATTTTGAACTCATAAAACGCATTTAACTAAAACTTTGTAAATTTACAGAATTTTTTTTGGTAAAACTCTTTTCGGTTTTATCAATATTTTACAGATAATTCTATAAATTTACAGTTTTTATCGAAATCATTTTACAGAGTTTTCTTTGTAAAATAACAAAAAATCTTGCTGGTTGGAAATCTATGGTATTTTCTGCTGGCTCAGCAGGGTATCTCTGTAATTTAGCAGAGTAATTATTTAGAGTGTATAAACTGAGAATTTTTATTTTTAGAAAAATGCCTCAGAATCTGAAAATATTTCTGTAAGAGAAATTTCTCAGGATCTGGGATTTTTTTAACGGAGTAATGTGTCAGAAACTGAATTTTTCTATGCGGAAAAATGTTTTAAAATCTGAGAATTTTTCTATATGGATACATGTCTTAGAATCTGAGAATATTTCTATACGGAAAAATGTCTCTGAATCTGTAAACTTTTTCTATACGGAAAAATGTCTTAGAATCTGAGAATATTTTCTATACACTCAAAATAATAGCTCTGTTAAATACTCCGTAAAATGACTGTAATCTGAATTCGACAGATATTTGACAAAGTTATCTGCCGAAATACAGATTTTGAAAATATCTTTGTATTGTCTTGTGACCGAAAAATAAAATTTTATTTGTAAATTTCCTTTGTAATCTTTAGTTTTTTGTTAAAACATAGATTTTTGAAAAATACATTGTTTTTTTCTTGTATTCAAATTACTAAATTTCATCTGTAATTTTATTTACCGCCCTATAATACAGTTTTCAAATAAAAATCTCTTCAAAAAACTTCCAAATATTTCAACCACTCTTAAAAAAGCGTCTTAAATAACAATAAAAGCTGGAAAATTTTACGAGGAGGTACTCGCAAAAAACTCGTAAATTTTACAAAAATAAAAAAGTTAATTTATAATTTGGAAGAATTAAAGCGGGCAAAATTAAATTATGGCACTTGCCTTTATTTTGTGTCAAGTTATTACTTATCCATGCTTCTTGGTAAAATTCTGGTCGCTTTCATCAACATTTTACCGATAATTCTGTAAATTTACATTTTTTTTATCAAAATCATTTTACAGACTTTTCTTTGTAAAATAACAAAAAATCTTGCTGGTTGGAAATCTATGGTATTTTCTGCTGGCTCAGCAGAGTAAATCTGTATTTTAACAGAGTGAATATTTTGAGTGTAGGACTATTATTTAAGGAAATATAAAAGGTACCAAAAGCACAGTTCTTTTACCCTTTTTATCCCCTTAGAATCAACATTGGCAAAAATCCAGCCTTAGGGGATCTTTATTCCGTGAGGTGAACATACAGTTCAAATTTCAAGTCTCTAAGACCATTATTTACGGAAATATAAAAGGTACCAAAAGTACACTTTTTTACCCATTTTACCCCCTTAGAATCAACATTGGCAAAAACCCAGCCCTAGTGAACCTATTTTCCGGGAGGTGAATCAATTTCAGTTCCAAATTTCAAGTTTCTAGGACCATTACTCAAGGAAATAAAAAAGGTACCAAAAGTACAGTTTTTTACCCTTTTTACCCCCTTAGAATCAACACTGGCAAAAATCCAGCCTTACTGGATCTATATTCCAGGATGTGAACATACAGTCCAAATTTCAAGTCTCTATGACCAATATTTTCAGGAGATATAAAAGGTACCAAAAGTACAGTTTTTTACCCTTTTTACCCCCTTAGAATCAACATTGGCAAAACTCCAGCCTTAGTGAACATACAGCCTAAATTTCAAGTCTCTATGACCATTATTTCGGGAGATATAAAAAGTACCAAAAGTACAGTTTTTTACCCCTTTTACCCCCTTAGAATCAATACTGGCAAAAATCCAGCCTTAGTGGATCTATATTCCGGGAGGTTAACCTACAGTCCAAATTTCAAGTCTCTAGATTCAGCGGTTTGGGCTGGGCGATGATGAATCAGTCAGTCAGTCAGTCATTCAGTCAGTCATTCAGTCAGTCAGTCAGTCAGTCACTCACTCACCCAACTCTTTTATATATATAGATATTCGATTAGAGTTTTATTCTAGCTCGAGGCCCAAAATTGTTGCTCTAAAAGAGTTATTTTTGTTGGAAAACAAATTTTGGACCTTCATAATAGTATTTCTCATTTAACTTGTGAAATATATGGAATATTATGTCTGGTTTGATGTTTGATTGACTAACAATGATTCTCTAAAATCTGCTGAAAATTCCTTAGTGAGGATAAAACTGATCAGTACAGATATACTATGAGATGAGTAACTTTTTTAAAGCAATAAATTAAAAATACTCTATTATGACAATATCATAAATAAATAAAAATATTTTTGGGCCTCGAGCTAGAATAAAACTCTAATAAAAATTTCAGAATCTAAAAAATTTTCTGGGATTTGTCTGAGAACCTCAAAAATTTTCTTGGGGAAAAAGGGGTTGACTTTAAGAAATTATCTACACCAAAAATATTAATGATTTTTTTAAATTTTTTTTTTGTAAATCGGAGACAGAATCCTAATTCTTTTAAAGATTTTTTTTGTTTTTTAAAATGTTGCAATAAAAAATTTTTGTAAGTAAAAATCGGTGAATTTGAAAGCTTTGTTACAAAAAATTTTTTGGTTGGAGAATGCCAAGAGATATGCATAAAATATATGAAAGAATTTTTAGAATTATTTCTGTATAAGAAAAAATATCGGTTTACATTTAATTTTTCATAAAAAACAGCATCGAAATCTGAAAAGCTCTTAAATAAAATTTGAAACTTGTTAGAACATATTAATTTTCATTAAGAAAATATGACTCAGATTTTAAAAACATTTTTTTTAGAATCTGATTTTTCTCTACGAACACTGGACTTTTCAAATAACAAAAATGTTAAAGGCTGAAAGTTTTTCTATTCAAAAAAGTTTCATAATCCCAAAAATTCTTAAAGCAAAAAAATACAAATTTTAATGATAAGAGTGATTTTTTTTCGAACAAGTTCTGAAATTTTTTATTTTGATATTTAATTTTTCATGTAAAATCTTGCACTGAATCCGAAAATGAAGTCCGATGGTTCAAAAGTAGAACAGTTTTTGGAATAGCTCTAACTTTTTAAACTTTTAAAAAAGTGGTTTTAATTAAATAAAAAATATCTTCAGACCAAATCAGTAGATTTAATTTTTCAACCTGATTATCGTATATTTTTTAACATGATTACCGCTATTCATCGATATTTTGACATATTTGAAGAAAAATCGTCTAATAGCTTCTAAGGCAATATTCAGATTGAAAAATACTGCAAATAAAATTGATAAAGCATTTAGTTACCTTTAATTTAAAACCAAAAAATAATAAATCCACCGATTTGGTCTGGAGATATTTTTTTTAAAAAGCTGAAAATTATAAAAGTTAGCAATAACTCGAAAACTGTTCTACTTTTGAAACTTTGTACTGCATTTTCGGACTCAGCGCTAGATTTTACACGAAAAATTAATGTAAAATGTCGTGAATCTAAATCTCTGTAGACTAGTGTAAGAGTTCTGGAACGAGTTTAAAACAGTTGTGACTTAAATTTTAGTTATGAAACTTAACTGTAATCTGATCTACAGAAGCGAACAGCAAAACCATCAAAATATTAAAAAGTAATGCATATGGTAAGCGGTAGGGAAAAAGTAATGCACATTTTTGCATTTTTCTAGGCTATACATTACTTAGTAATGCATTAATTACATAACCATTTTTAAGGTTTTGGGTGGTTCTAAAAAATGGAGCTTGAGTTAAAATTAACTTCCCCCCCCCCACCCACCAAACTCAAGAGCTGGATCCGCCCCTGGTTAAATAAATGGAATATTTTATGTCAGCATTTTAGATTTGGTGAAAAAGTAGTTTTGGTTAAAAAAAATAAAAAAAATGAAAAGAAAATTTTGTTGATGAAAACAAAATGGTGAAATTTTTTTTTTATACACTCAAAATAATCACTCTGTTAAATTACAGAGATACTCTGCTGAGCCAGCAGAAAATACCATAGATTTCCAACCAGCAAGATTTTTTGTTATTTTACGAAGAAAACTCTGTAAAATGATTTTGATCAAAAAAAACTGTAAATTTACAGAATTATCTGTAAAATACTGATAAAACCAAGAAGAATTTTACCAAAAAACTCTGTAAATTAACAAAGTTTTAGTTAAATGCATTTATGAGTTCAAAATTTTACAAAAAAAAACTGTAAATTTACAAAGTTTTAGTTAAATCCATTTCATAAAATTTTACTCATAAGTAGTTTTACTCATAAGTAAAACTTCTCTGCTTCAAAAACATTAATTAAAATTAAATTAATTAAAATTAAAATTTTGTTAAATTTTCCGCTTTAATGCTTCCAAATTGTAAATTTACTTTTTTATTTTTGTGAAAATTACAAGTTTTTAGCGAGTAACTATAATTTAAAAAAATTTGGTTTTTCGGTCACAAGAAAATACGAAGTATTTTCTTAAAATCTGTATTTCGACAGATAACTTTGTCAAATATCTGTCGAATTGAGATTACAGTCATTTTCCAGAGTATTTAACAGAGTAATTATTTTGAGTGTAAAAAAAAGTTTTGATGAAGAAAACAAAATTTTGATGAAAAAAATATATTGATAAAAAAAAATATTGCTGAAGAAAAAAAATTTTATGAACAAAGTTTTTGATGAAAAAAAAATTAACAAAAAAATGTTTTTGAAAAAAAAATATGAAAATTTGATGAAAAAAAAATTTGATAAAAAAAAAAATTATGAAAAAAACTAAAAATATGAAGAAAAAAAAAATTTATAAAAAAAAATTACAAAAAAAATTGATAAAAAAAATGATGAAAAAACAAATTTTGTTGAAAAATAATTATGCTATGTTTTATTCACCATCTGGTAAAAAACGCTTTTATTCACCAGCAGGTGAGTTATTATCCAGGTTACAAATCGAAGTTTCAAACCTTTTTGGTTTTAAGAAAATGAAAAAAGGAATTCTTTTTTGTTAGTCGTTAGCTTATAAAGTCAAACTGAAGCGTCCCGCATCATTTTTAAAATAAGACACCAGCCTAAAACATATGATAATGTGTTTAGGCTGGTGTCTAAAAATTTCTAAGCCCCGAAAAATTGTAAATTTTTGAAACCACAACATAAAATTTTCAATACCATATGTTTATTAATGTAGGGCATTAGAATGTATAGTATTTTTGCTTTTTTGTACGTTCTTTCTTTCTTTATTTTTTCTTATTGTATTGTGCCATCAATTATAATTTAACGTATGGCCATTACCAATGAGAATGTACAGAATAAAAAATGTATGTGTGTGTGTATGTAATCAAGAGCATATATGTAAGTGTACTTGTGTGTATGTGTGATTTATATAAATGTGTATGTAATAGTTAGTAGTGTGGCCCCATATGTTTGATTGGATATAAAACATTATTCCAGCTGTGCACCGAAATGAAATTATTATTTTTAATCCTTTTTTTTGCGAACTCTTCGGTTTTACCAATACAATTACATTTATACGAAACATCGGTATTTTGACTATGTGTGTGTGTGAGTTTTGTATGTTTTTTATATTTTTTCGTAAAAAAATTTATTTGTTTTAAGTTTTCCCATTAAGCAGCATTTTGCTTGTTATTTGTTTTATATTTTATTTCTCCATTGCTTGTCCTCTCATAGTTAAATTGTAATGTATTTTATTTCATTTTACATACGTATATCAGTGTGAGTGTGTATGTGTGTGTGTGTGTGTTATATTGCTTGTTAGTGTAAGTTTTTATTTTTAAATAAATATATGTGATTTTAGTGAGATTTCTTTTTGATTTTTTTTTTTTTGGATGTGTTTCTTTTTTTTGGAATTTTTTAAACTGGCGCCAGTGTTGCCACTTAACTTTTATTGACTTTGTAATTCACATATGCACAGTCGAAACAACAAAAAAAAAATTCAAAAAGAAATATATAACAAAAAATATTAAGAGAACATTAATGGGTCACGGGGTACCACATCAGTTTTATACAGTTATTAGTGTTTGTTTTGTTTTTATTTCCTTTATGAACAAATGGTCATTTGTATTTAATTTATACTGTTCATTTTATTTTACTTTACTCTACAGCATAATAAAAAATCAATTGGTCTGTTAATAGTGAAGATTATAAGGAAAAGATGTTTATATTTAGGGTGACAAGAGAGAAAGTGTAATGGAAAAGTTTTTTAAATATATAAAAATGAAAAGTACAAAAAATTAATTTTTAACAAGTAAGAAAACTTAAGTCGGTCCTGACCGACCATATAATACCCTACACCAGTGTATGCCGAAAAATGGGTCCTCAGCACAAACATGGTCCGATTAGATCTATAAAACTAGTTTAAAAATATTAAAAATAAATGTGATTCGCGAAATTAATTTTGCATTAAAATATTTAGCTGAATTCAAAAATAAAGTCTTAAGTTTCAAAAGTAGATAAGTTTTTGAGATGTTGCTACACAGAAAAAAAATATTGCTCATAATGAGGCAATGAATTTTTTTTTATTAGATCAATGGTTTTTAGGCGGGTGATAAATTTCAAAATTATACAGGAAGCCACTTACAAGGGAAGTATCTCAACCCTTATGAACCGATTTGCCTGAAACTTAAAATATATATATAAGAGACGATTTTAAGGGTGGGGTGTCTCGGCTTATCGGCCATATCAGTGTTTCAAAATTTGTTGTCCCCCTATGAAACAATGTGGACCTCCGGGAAAATTTCGATAACTCCCGAACTAACAGGAATATCCTCTAGAGAAAAAATACGTGTCGACTTAAATTTAATTAAGATTATTTCGTATTCATATGAACATCGTAGATCTATGTCTTCATATAAAAACACCCCAAAATTTACACATTTTCATTAAAAAAGTATTTTACGAAGCCAAACTTTTACAAGGTTATGCCACCGTTGGATAGGCATTAAAAAAAAACTTTCTTTTCATATGTAAACATCATATAGTTTCTTAGAAAGAAATGGCTGAAAAATCCAAAAAACGATTTTTTCGCCATTTTTTGACCCATGTTTTGAACCCCTAAATCCCTGATATGGCCGATAAGCCGAGACAAACCAACCTTAGAAGTGTCTCTTATATATATATTTTTCATTTCATGCAAATCGTTCATAAGGGTTGAGATACTTCCCTTTTAGTTCGACTTATAAGCTACCGACTAACAAAAATTTAAATAAGAATTACTGTTTTTATTTTCTTAAAACCAAAAAGGTTTGAAACTTCGATTTGTAACTTATATAACAACTCACCTGCTGGTGAATAAACCCGTTTTTTACCAGCTGATGAATAAAACGTGACATAATTATTTTTCAAGAAAAAAAAAATTTTTTCATAATTTTTTTTTTTCACAAATTTTTTTTTTCACTATTTTTTTATCAAATTTTTTTCTTTCGTCAAAATTTTTTTTTATAAATTTTTTTTGTCACATTTTAATTGTTTATGAAAAAGTAAAGGGGTGCCCCCGTAGGCTAGTTGGTAGCGTGCTAGCCTTTGAACGTGGAGGTCGTGATTTTTTTTCCTAAATTTTTTTTTGTCAAATTTTGTTCATAAATTTTTTTTATCAATTTTTTTCAACAATTTTTTTTTTTCAACATTTTTTTTTTACATCAAACAATTTTTTCTTTAACTTTTGTTTTATCAAAAATTTTTTTTTATTAAATATTTTTTTATCAAAATATATGTATCCCAGCAAAAACTTCGCTTACCCAGTAATTAACTTTAGGGGTTAGCAAAAATATGAGTAACTAGTTACCTCCCAAAGCATAAAGTAATGATAATGGTAATTAGTAGTATTCGTCATTACTAGGCAAGAGGGACAGGAAGGAGTGCCTATTACCAAGTCTTTGGTGCTATATTTTAATATTTAATATTTTTTATCAAAAAAAAATTTTGATCATGTTTTTGTTTTTCATAAAGAAAAAACAAAAATCCATTATCAAAACTACTTTTTCACCAAATCTATACGTTTGACATACAAATTTTCCATTTGTTTAACAAATGTACAAAAAAACAAGTGAAAGTGTTAAATTCTTCAGTGCCGAATCTTTTCTTTTTTGCACTTGAGTTATACACTCATTTGCCAAACTTATAGCTCTTTTGATTTGGACTACATCTTGAAGGCAGATTGACGGATGTGTTTAGCTAGAGTGTCTTATAAATGGAACAATAATATAGAAACTTTATAGTGTCGTCGACCGATAATTCAATTAATTTTGCATGGAATGGCAAATGAATATAACATTAATTTTTCTAAAAAAAACTTTGCTTTGGCAAGTACACCCAAATCTTCAGTAAAACATTATCATGATTAAATGTTTGAGCAAGAGTTCAAAATTTGCAGTCATTTTTTTTCTTATAGGCTATGATTTTTTTCTAAAATTTCATTTCATTTATGAAAATTATCATAATATTAATGAATTGTGCTTTTTATGAAACTTTTTCATTAAATACAGGAATATTTTCAATATTCCAATGAAGTTTTTCATAAATTTAATGAAAAAATTTATTCATCGTATGTAAAAGATAATTGGCCCACTTCTCATGAATTTTTCATTGTTCATTGTATGAAAATTTTCATAGCTACAATGAACAAAATTCTTTCAGTTTAACTTTCCAACTTTCAACGCTGGTTACCGACTGAAGATGACCTTGCGAAATTTTTTCATACAATTTCCCACAATCAGCTCTAACGTGGCCATCGTTTGCAAATTATAATATCCCGAGTAAAAAAAAAATGATATAGTCATATACAATGTTATATGGGAATATAGACCTGCATATGTTTATATGTGACACTTTATGTTTCTAGATACAATTATATATTGGAAAAAACATTTCAATAATTTTTGATGTAGTTTCAGATAATGTTATATATTATTATATATGGTCACATATATAATTATATATGCCGTATGTAAATATAAAAGATTGCCAAAATTTAATACAGCTCCACATATAAATATATATGGTACCATGCAAAATAATATATTATTATATAACAGCAAAAACATCAAACATTTTCTAAGTTAGTTTTGATATTATTTTAAGTAATTTTATACAAACAAATCTAAAATTTTGATTCAAAATTGTTGAAGAGAAAAACAAATTGCGTGATTTGAAGTCATTTTATTATATTTTTTAAATCTTATGTACTTCCAGTTTCGATTTCCTTTGTGAATGCTCTTTCAACTAATTAAAGAAAATATTGTAATTTCGGAAAGTAATTCGAGAATATCGAGTAAGCGTAATAAGAAATTGTGTGAATTTCACTCTCGAGATTAGTGAGCGTAAAGAATAAGTTATGGACCTGTAACCGTACCCTAAAGTAGGTTAGGTTGTGAAGGATGACGCCGGTTTACACAAAAACCAACGTCAATAGAAGCCTTGAAGTGGCCCATTATGATTCCTTTAATGTTCGAGACCTTCTCTTCAATTTTATCACTCGCTCCAGTTATGCATTCCACTTTGAAGCCTTTATAAAAGCCAATAAGGCCCAAGGATTCTTGCTGCGAATTTCAAAAAGGGTATTATTACTCTTTCTGATTTTCATATAACAAAAACATTAATACGTTAGCAGTACGATTCGTTTTGGTGCATAATTAACACTTATTAGGCAAATCGCTATGTCGGCCATAGTAACTAAAAAGTTTTTACTCAAAACAATTACAACATTGAGTGTTGTTTTGTGTACAAACTATCTAGTCACTCACTTTGGGCGTATTGCCCCATTAAGGTGCCCCATTAAGGTATTCGTGTTTAAGCTTAGTAAGTTGTTTTTCACGTCAAAAATTTTAAAACTCCTAAAATCGTAATAAAAACTATTAAAAACAAAAACTTTTAAATATTAGAAGAAAGAAACAATCATAACAAATCGCAAATATCCATTTTATTGCAAAATGTATGCTGTTTAATGTATTTAAACAAAGTTTAAACAATTTCCCTACTATATAGCCGCGTTGCCAAAAATATTTTTTTTATATGGAGTTTGACAGATTTTTTCACGTGAACACGAACAACTTATGCACCTTTACGTGAAAAAATCTGTCAAAAAATATTTTTGGCAACGCGGCTTTATAGTGGGGAATCGTTAAAAAAAAAAATATTTAAAAGTTTCCGTTTTTAATAGTTTTTATTACGATTTTACGAGTTTCAAAATTTTTAGCGTAAAAAACTACTTAGCTTTAAGTTAAATAAACAGTTGAGTGAGTCGTGAGTGATTGTTTTTCTTGAGTGAGCGTATGACAAAATTCACTAAAGCACCCAACCATATTCTCACTAATATCAAAAAGATTGTCAAAAATTAATTTAAAATCGCCGACAACTTCAAAGGATTTTATTCCTTAATTCAATTTGTCGTTCCAAATAAAACTTTACTGATTGCATTCTTCAATCACATTTTAACACATCAAATGAATTCGTATTTGGTATAATTCGATTTTAGAATATTGAATTCATTAAATAAATTTTTCATTCAATCTAATGCATTCCAAGAAATATATTCAATGTCGGTATTTAAACTGGAACGCCGTGACCAGAGTCATAACTAGAGAACTCATTCAAAAACGATTTCAAACTTCGAAGCTCTGATAATTCAAATTTTAAAAGCAAGTATTTTAATTTAATTAAAACCGATTTTTCGGTATTTTCAGCTTAATGTGTGCTCTTTTAATGTGAAGCAGCAAAAATTACGGAATTAAATTATAATAATATTCAATCCCATATTATTTTTTCTGTCTGCTGCTTGCTGCTGCATTGTGAAGAAACAATAAACAAAATTGTCAATGTAGTGTATTTTTGGCAAATACACGGTTTTTGATGTTTGTGTAGCGGTTTTTTGTAATACAATGTTGACATTATTGTTATTTTTTATTAAACAAAAAGTTCTAAAAAAATACAAACATTAGAGGTATTCAGAGTCTTGTTGCCACCCCTGGCAATGTAGCAAAAGAGTACTTCTTTCAAAAAATACATGTATTTTGAAAAGTGCTCTTTTACCACCAGTGCCAGGGCTGGCAAGCAAGACTCTGAATACCTCTAATGTAATCTCAAAAGAATATTAATTTTTAATGGGCAAGTCCTTTTATCTTTATTTGGTTTTACGCAATTCTAAATACGGGGAAAAAATCCTGCTACAAATATGAGAAATTTTGGAGAACAAATGGATAGATGTATGTATCAAAGCAACCACCGAACATTTTTGCCTTGTGAACTCCAAACTGCCCAGTGAATGACTTTTATTAGCCGTCTCTGCCCAAAAAGTGCAGACCATATTACAAGTTTGGCAATGTTATTGATCAGTGATTGATGCTAAGACATTCTTGCGATGTCCGTCCATGGAAGATGCAGCTATACATATATGTCTTATGATCATAGCATGGTAAGTTCGTAAAGGTGAAAATTTGGGCAAAACTGCAGTTTACGGGGCACACAAAAATTACAAAAAAAAAATATGCCACCCCCTTTAGAATAAAAAAAGAAAAAAACCGAAATTAAAATTTAAGGGGGCTGATGCTCCTAGGCCCCACTGAGTCCAGGTGTTCCTGGTATGTGTGGGCATTTAATTTAAAGATAATTACGCAAATAAAAAGTTTTTCTGCGTAGCCGGCCTTCGGCCGGGCTTAGGGATTACAAACTCCATAAATTAGCTTAGCGGCTTCGCTAAATAAAGCTTTTTTGGGAAGCAGGACTTCCGCGTTTAATTTTTAAAGTGTTAAAATGGGTAAAATTTCAAGTGCTCAGCCCCCTTAAATTTTAATTTTGGTTTTTTTCTTTTTTTATTCTAAAGGTGGTGGCATATTTTTTTTTTGTAATTTTTGTGTGCCCCGTAAACTGCAGTTTAGCCAAAATTTGTCCAGGTGAACAAATTTTTTCTACTTTTGCACAACGAGTATGTCATTAAGTGTGTAACGCATCGAAATATCGGTCAGGGAAGAAAGTGCATATGGGGCATTCCAAGTTAAATCGGACAATTTGAAAAAAAAAAATTTGAGATTTTCCCAATTTGCTTACTCATTAGGGGTCATTTCCAAGACCGACCCCCATTTATTTTTACCCTCCAACATTTTTTTAAAACATACGCCCTAGCTCCACTCCCTAAGTAAGCTCCCATACAAATAACAGTTGGAGCAAATTTTATAAAAATGTGATTTTGAATGGAAGCCCACTTAGGGAGTGGAGATAGGGCGTAGGTATGTTTAACAAAAATAAATGGTGGTCGGTCTCACTAATGACCACTCTCGGACGCACCATTGGACCGGTAGAAGCTGATTAAATAAAAAAAAATTTACAAAAAATAAAAAATTGTATGGGGACCGCCTTAATAGTTAAAGATAGAGGGTATGCGTGTTCAGAGAAAATGTTTGGACTAAAAAAATATTGTGGGTCGGTCATACATTTGATTGCTCTAAGGGCACTCTTAGGGCAATTAGAGCCGTTGGAGCAAATTTTAAAATATGTCATTTTGTGTGGGAGCCCCCTTAAAAATTGAAGATGGGGTATTAGTTTGTTCCGAAGAAATGTTTAGACGTAAAAATTAATGGGGGTCGGTCTTGGAAATGACCCCTCTATTACGAACCATTGGAGCAGTAGAAATGATTTTAAGATTAGAAAATTACAATAAAATTTTTTAAAAAATAGTAATAATAGTTATCCCACGATTCTACTGGGCAAAAAATTTGTAGAATCTATAGAAGCTTTACACAAAAAAAATTAAAAAAAAAAACAATGAGTACATATATTTGCAAAAATGAGATTTAAATTTTAAAACTTAAAAATGGCATACTAGACCACTTTTAAGAATTTTTTTGGATTTTTTTTTTAAAGTACGTAAAAAAAAAAAATTAAAAAAATAAAAATTGTAATTTGGACCATTATTGAAGAAGTTTTGAGTAAAAGAAGTTTAAGTAAAGGATATCTTTTGAAATCTAAAAAAAAAATTATTCAAAGTGTCAGATTTGACATGGAATGCCCCATATGTATACGTACAAATAATATTGATCGATTGTAAGACATTCTAGCACACACCCTCTTCAAGTAAATTTAGGTTTGTAAAAATGGTGACGAAATGGCTTTTCATTCCTCTTTATTCAGAGCTTGAAAAATTGTTAAGACTATCGTATTCTTTTTAATTTTCACCTAAAACATACAAGTAGTTGTAAATATAAGTTATTTAAAACAAAAAAAGCAGACAAGGAAAAACAATAAAAATTAAAATTCGTTATTGATAAAATTCAATTTTGAATTTTTCCAAAAATTCAATTTTAAATTTTAAATAAAATTCTAAAGAATTTTATTTTAAATTCTTAAAAGAAATAAAATTCTAAAAAATTTTATTTAAAATTCTTAAAAGAATTTTTTTAATAAAAAAAAAGAATTTTATTTTCATACAAATAAATATATTTCAAACAAGTAAATATTTTAATAATGTTCGAGTATTTCTATATATTAAGGTAACTTAATTAGCTAAATACATTCTCATACGATAGTAAATTGCCACTATCTGCTAATTTAATGTAATTTAATAATTTACTTAGTTCAAACCAGTGTTGGCAACCGTTACCCTTTCAATACCGTTACCGATTAAAAACCCTTTGATATTGACTACCGTTACCGTTACCAATACCGAAATAAAAAATTGTAAATACCGTTACCGATAAAAAACCGTTACCTTTATTCGGATATTTACCGGTATTATATCGGTTTTGTTTCGGTTTTCTTAATATTACTTATTTTAATACTTCCTGGATTAAAAACAGTAAATATTTTTAATACACGTAAAATTTTTGTTTATTGCCAATCGTATTGTTATTTGGACAAAGACAATCAGAATGTCGGTCTAACAAATGACCACATTCGCAATAAACTAAATTTTGGCAAAGTAAATGTGGAAATCGGTCCAACATATGATCACATTCGCAATTCACTTAAAAAGTTCGAAAGATAAATGCAAGTGCCACGTATTGTAAACATTAGGGCTTCCAATCGGGAAATCCCTATCCCGGAAATCCCGGGATTTTCGGGATTAGGCAAATCCCGAATCTCGGGATTTCGAATTTTCAATCCCGGGATTCTCGGGATCCCGATTTTTTTTTTAAATTTTTTATTATTTTTATATTTTTCTTAATAATTTGTATGAAAAATGAATTTTGTGGAACAAAATAGAAAAAAATCTAAAAAAGTTCCGTCTGGTAACATTTTTTTTTTGTGATAGCAAAAGGTGAACAGTTTGCAAAATGTAAAACTTGCAAAAAAAAAAAACTAATGGTGGTTTGACGAAAGTGCTTTTGTCATATCTTAACTCCTTAAGTTTTAAACTTTTTTAATTTTATGTTTAATAAAACAACATTTTTTAAAGGCGTGATTGGATTTTGACTCTCACTCTGTCACGCTTACGCAAACAATAATGGAATCATTCACTAATCACTTACGCACTTTTTTTACTCACGCTCACTCAATATTCGCGTACTAGAAAGTACAAAAAATTGCCCACCAGAACGCATGACTCACGCCAGATTCAATCACGTGACTCACGAAAGCCTACTCTACTCTATACAATTTTTTACAAAAAAAACATTGCTAAAAAATATTGTTTTTGCAAAAAATTAAAAATATATAATACATTAATTTTAAATAAAAATAAAATCACGCAAGGTTCTGCAAAAAAAATTAATCAATCACGCAAAAATTATAAAATTCACGTAGATTTTTTCATCTCACGCTCACTCACAATTATGTGATTAAAATTAAAATCACTCACGCGTTATTTACGTGAATCACTCAAATCACGAGACCAGCGCCCATCTATAGAATAAGAAGAAGATAGAGGAAGATAGAGATTCCACCTTCACAGGAGGAATCTCTACCTTTTTTAAATTTTACAAATTTAACAGAACTTTGTTTATCTTTACGAACGCGTGGATTAGCAAAAGTGACAAAAAAATACTAAAATTTTTTGAAAATCCCGAAAAATTCCGAAAATTTTCCAAAAATCCCGTGAATCCCGGGATTCAATATATCCCGAAAACCCCGGGATCCCGAAATCCCGGGATTCAGAAAACCAATCCCGATTGGAAGCCCTAGTAAACATTCTCTAGTGGGAAGATAGAAGAAGAGACATACCTAAGTTGTGGCAAATAGCTAATCCCTCCACGCAGTTAAGAGTGGTGGGATTGTTCTTTGGAGTTAAATACATCATGAGCCCTTATCGTACACTCAGAAGAAAAAATCTGTCGAAAAATCTGTAAAACAACTTTCAGTTTGAATTAGAAATTTTTTAGCAGATTTTATTTAAAATGGATATTTTACCTAAATCCTGTTGTCATTCAGTTTTAAAGAATAACAAAATTTTTTCTATATTTTTACTAACTCTGTTTGCTGAATTTATTATGATTATTTATTTTTGTTCAAATTTCAACAGATTATTTTGCAATTTTTACAAACATTTTTTATTGACATTTTTTTTAAGAAATTTTTAAATTAAATTTAAACGATTAAAACTAGAGATGCTTGCGTAACACAAATTTTTCGTGATTAATGTGATTCACGCGTGAATCATGCGTGATCGTGAGTGAACTTTTTTTTACTCACGTGATCGTGAGTGCGCGTGATTAGAAAAAATTGTTTCGTGCGTGAGTGTGCGAGAAAACATTTAATAAAATCTTCAGCATATTGAATTTAGATGGTAATTATTACCAAATTGTGATTTAAATAAGAGTTTATGATTGTTTTTAGGAATTAAAATTCTTTTTGTGCAAGAAATTGAAAAAAATAAAATAAAAATTTATTTTAATTTCGTGAGCGTGAAAAAAAATGTTAGTTACTCACGTGAGCTGCGTGAACGTGAGCAGAAAAAAGAGATTTCGTGCATGAGCAACTTTAATACTGGTACTTATACTATTATGTATTAAAAATGTAATAAATTTAACAGTTTTTTAATTTTTTTAAATATTTTTTTTACGTGTTTTTAACAAATTTGTGACTTGTTAACATTTTATTCATAATACCGGTACGTACCGGTATTGATGTTTCGGTAACGGTTTACCGTTACCGAAATAATCCAAAATACCGTTACCTTTACCGTTACCGATATAAAAAATATTTGATACCAATACCGTTACCGATACCGTTATTCGTTTCGGTTGCCAACCCTGGTTCAAACTTATAATGCAATATTATTTTTATACCCTCCACTCTAGTGATAGAGGGTATATATAAGTTTGTCATTCCGTATGTAACACATTGAAATATTGGTTTAGGACCCCATAAAGTATATATATTAATGATCCTTGATCGATTCTAAGTCGATCTAGCGATGTCCGTCTGTCTGTCTGTCTGTCTGTCTGTCTGTCCGTCCGTCTGTCTGTCTGTCTGTTGAAATCACGTTTTTGGCTATAATCCAGAACCGATTTAAACGCCTGGGGTACCAAAAGTTGCGTAATTCTCCTAGGCAGAATCTAATGGGTTTTTTTTTTTTTAAATCGGTTAAGTATTTTAAAAGTTATGAGTGAAAATGTAAATTTTGATGAGTGAAAATGTGAATTTTACACAAAATAAATGCTATAACTTGACACCCGTTGAATGAATGTAAACGAAACTTTGAATTTAATGTAATTTTATCATTCCTAACACTCACAAAAAATTTGGGCCGAATCGCACAATGGGGCGAGGCACCAGCAATTTAACCCAAAATTTTAAAATGATTTATCTTGGCTCATGGTCGACATATTTAAATAAAATTTTAAATAGGTTCTTATTTTATTGTTCTCAACGTTCTTCTGGTTATTTTGGTACCAATTATGGCAAAATCGGTTCAGGGGTTAAGAAGCTATGAGCAATTGAGATGAGTTTCAATATAAACCTCTATGATATGGCGTGGCAGCGCGTTTTTGTAGTTCTTGATGGTTGTTTGGCTTGTTGTTATTTGTATCAAAAGAAGTTAAAAATACGTAGTATGTGTCATACACGTGCCACGTGGTTGCTTTTATATAATTTTTATATAATTTTCATACATACACATTTATAAAACATTTTTTTTGTTTTTTAAATATTTGCATTGCACTATAGTTCCGATTATCACTTTTCTTGGCCAAAATTACAAAAATGGAAAAAATTTTGGTTTTAAATAGGTTTTGTGGTAAAAATTGTTATAATTTTTTTGTTTTCCATATATAATATTATAAAAAAATTTTTGTATTTAAACTCAAAAAATTAATTGAAAAAATTTAAAAAAATACTTTTTTTATTTTTTATTTGTTTTTAAACGGTAAATGAGTTTGTACAAAAATAAAATATGTTTTCTGTTGTTTGTAAGTGTTTACGACTTTCTATAAAATCAATTTTGAGAAAATTGAATTTTGGCCAACAAAGGTCGTCCGCGAAACCATAGTGCATTGGTTAACATTGTGGAGGGTATTTAAAGATTCGGCACAGCCGAATATAGCTTTCTTACTTGTTTTTAGTAATTTCCAAATTCTGATCCACTTATTTATAGAAAACCTTTTAAAAAATTCTCATATTTTAATGTAATTCTCTGATTCTGAAAGCTTTTTCGAACAGAAACTTTATAAAGAAATTTTGTGCACTTTTCTAAAAATAGAATCTTTAATTTTATAGCAATTTTCTATAAAAAAAAGTGTTTTCTGAGGCAGTTTTTCAGATTCTGAAACATTTTTCATATAGAAAATTATTAGGGTCTTAGACATTTTTCTAAAGAAACATTTTGAAACACTATTTCAACAGAAAAGTTGAAGATTTAGAGATAAATTTTCTACAGAAAATTCTTACAAACAGAAAAATTTTTAGATTTAGAGTAATTTTTTTCTTTCCAAAAAATCTCACATCTAATATAGTTTTCTATAGAAAAGTTCATTGATCAATGATTTTTATAAAATTTTCCTATATAAAAATTCTCAGATTCTAAAAGATTAAAAAAAAAATCATATTCTTAAAAATAGTTCCATAACAAAAATTCTTAGATTTGAAATTATATTTCTCATAGAAAAGCTCAGATTCTTAAACGTTTTTCCTATTGAAAAGTTATCCGATCCTGAGAAATCTTTTTTGCAGAAAGATTCTTGGGATTCTGAAACATTTCCCAGTTTCTGAGGGATTATTTTTTGTAGAGTTTTTTCTATAGAAGTTAATAACCTTTAATATATTTTTCCTACAGAAAAATTTTTAAAATTGTGGAAAATGTTTCAATAAAAAAACTCTTTTATTCAGAGTCAAATAAGCATTTAAATATTTTGTAAAGATAATGTCTGGAATTCTGAGAACTTTTTTTATAAAATATATTTGAGATATTTGTTTTCCCTTAGAAAATTATGAAAATTGGTGTTAGATTCAGTTAGAAAATGTCCACGACTATAATGCCATTTAAGTTTTTTATATGTAATTTTTGTAATTCTGAAATATTTTATCTTAAGGATGTAAAAAATTTATTATGTAGAGACTAACTTTTGCATTCTATCTATGTTAACATTCATTGTAATATGGATTTATTAACTTCTTTTTAATCAAAATTTACCACTAACATACATAGTATTTAAAAATTCTAGTTTACCACATTAGTATAAACTAACAGTTATTACTTTGTTTTATTATTATTTGTTTTACAAAATGAAATTCAAATCAAAAATAAAAATCTTTAATTTTTTAGAATTTTATTTAAGGAAAGTAAAATTCTATTTTTTTTGAGAATTTTATTTTTGGAAATAATAAAATTCAAATGTTTTTGAGAAATTTATTTAAACAAAAATTTTATTTCAAATACCTTATGAATTTTAAATAAAATTCGAATTTTTCCTTTGTCTGAAAAAAAGTCACCAATATTTGCTCTTGTTGTTAATTTCATACAAGAAATTTGGCTTTTCACTACTTGTTAATTGCGAAAAAAAACTCTTTTTGGCTAAACAAATGGAAAGCGATTTGGGGAACTTTTTCCTACAAATCTGATTTTGCACATTTACGAACTTAGCCACCCTATTATTATAAAACATATTTGTCGCAAACTTGAAAAGACTATTCCTTTTATTTTGGTTTGTTTATTGGCTTCCAAAGACGGACGGAAGTAATGATCATTGCTACAATGCCTTAGAATCGATCACTGATGAATAATACATGTAATTGATGGGGTGCTAGTCCGATATTTCAATGCGGAATAACCAGTGACGGTCCGTGAAGTTGTCACTGGGTGTTCTCTAATTTATAAAAACAGAAAATTTAAGTATATAATTCGTGTTTTTCTGGACCTAACGCATTCCCGAGATAGGTAAAGATGGGATGTTACTAGTTTTGTATATTTTTAAATGAGATGCAGCCCAAATTCTATTTTATTGTCATTTTGTTGCCTCACCACATCGACAATTAACAAAAAACATTATTTCGCAAATAAATGCAGTACAAAAATTAATTTTGGCTGCATGTCAATTAAAAAAAATTAAAACTGAGGCTTTGTGTATCACGGGAACGTGTTACGTCCAGAAAAGCGTATTTTATATACATAATTTTTATATTTTAAATAAGTAGAGAACACCCAGTGACAACTTCACGGACCGTCACTGGGAATAACCCCCCACACTGGTTGGAAGGTTAAAAATTATTATTTTTTTGTAATTTCTTAGTAACAGTAAATGTATTATTTATGCAAATTTAATTTAAATTTTTTTGTAACCTAAAAGAAAATAAACACAAATTAATTCAATAACAACATAAAAAATATTGGTTTTATTTTTAAAAATTGCTAGTCCAAATTTTTTTAAACAAATTTATATGATATATCAGATCATATATTGTTTAATATAATTGGATAAAATTTTACAAAACCAGATTAGACCAAAATTCGGATCTAATTAAATCTAATAATATCATATATGATATTATTAGATAATTTTAGATAATTTCTGATACAGCCAATTTTGAGATCAGATTAGATCAATTTAGAGCTGCTACTAGATTAATTTAGATATAATTACATACAGGACCAGATTAATTTTTTTACTCGGGATGCATTAAAAAATAAAATGTGTGCAATAAAAATCTTAATTTCATACGAATAAATTTTATTTTTGTTGTGAAATTTACAATAAAATTATCTTATTTTTCAGTTTCAGTAAAATTAAAGCAAAATTGCTGATACATCGATTAATAGCTTCTAACCAGCAAAAACTGACATTACCAAGTAATAAAATTTATAATTAGATTTTTTCTTAAAATTTCATAATGAAAAATCACTCAATTTTTTAATTCGGAAATTTAAACCAAAAACCATGAAAACTTGCTCAAAAAATTTTGCTAACTTTTTCATATGAAATATACACAGAAAATAAAATCATAAAATTCAAGTCAACAAACAGCAATTGTGAATGTCTTATACTGATATCAACCAAACATTTAGTAAAAACGGCATCCCGTTAGTCAATAATACAAAAATTCGATTTTGTTTTTAACAAACTACATCAAATAATTTTATTTCAAAATAAAAGGAAAATTTCAACAAATCATTAGTGGCAGTTTGTCAATAAGACAAAGAAAAATATTTTTTTAACTTTCAAATAACCCGTTTGTTATTAATGTTCAATAATTTGTAAATAAAACAGATTTTTTTCAACAATTTTTGTCAATAAACGACTTTGTCAAATAAAAGTCATATTTTCAACAATTTATTTATATCAATAAATACAAAGAACTTTGTCAATCTAACAAAATCGTAATTTTTTTTTTAACAATCGCTGTCTATAAAGAATTTGGTAGCTTTTGTAAAGTATAAAACATAAACACAAACATAGTTTGTTTTTTATTTGTGCCTGTTCTTCTTTTTAAAAAAGCAGACAATGAAAAAAGAAGACAATTACAAAAAAAAAGATTATGAATTTAGTTTTATCTGAGCTAGCAAGGGGTACGGCAGCAATTGAAATTATTTCATAGAAAATATTATTAAAAAATGTATTTCGAAAACAAATTAATCTTTTTATATAAACATTTTGTTTTGTTAACTATTGTTATGTTTTTGCCATTATATTTTTGGAATAATTTTTTTACAGAATTTGCTTTCCATGTTTTTACCGATTGCTATGTTTGTCTAAAACGAAACTAAAACATGTGTACATAAAAAAGAAAGAAATAAAGAACAAACGAGAAACAGAATTTTCAACATGAGACAAAAACGGAAAAACGATATAAGTAAAATACATTCTTAAGTGTTATCAAAAAGAATATTGACTAACAAAATACTTTTGTTTAATTTCAATATTAATATTCTCTTACATTTATCTCGATTTTTAATCAATTTATTTTTAATTTTTTTTTCCTATAAAAAAGTTTTAATTTGTCAATACAACTAATACTGTTGGCTGATATCACAAATTCGTTTGTTGAATTCCTTTACCATATCAAGAAATGACGTTTGTGTTTGTAGAATTTCTTTGTTGAAAACAAAATTTATTTTTTTTTTCTTTTGTTAGATCAACAAATTACGTTTTGTGTTTGTTGAATTTCTTTGTTGAAAAAAAAATTTAAGATTTTAAACGTTTGTCAATACAAATAATAATTTAGGAGAACTATTACAAACTCATTTATCAATTGTTTTTTCAACAATTACAAACGTTAGTTGATATTACAAATTTCCGTATAGGAGCACTTTCAGTGAAAAATTTAATTGTATTCACAAATATGGGGGTCAATATAACAATTCGTTTTTTTCTGTGTAACCCAAATTTTTGTGAAAATTTTTTTGTCGAATTTTTATTTTCATTTTTTGGTCGATTTTTCTTTGGCGATTTTGCATACAGTCGACATCGCTTTATATTTAATTTTTTCTACTGTTACTCAACTATTCTGATGTTTCCGAAATACTTAATAGAGTTTTGCATGGGCTATCGATTGGCGTTATTTGTTTTTGGAAAAAATTCAGAACTGGTTTTAAATTTTTTAAATTTGGATAATTTATTTTTTTTTCAAAACATGCCAGTTTTTATTTTTTATGGAAATTCTTTAAATTCTCTACAATATTTTAAGTTTTTTCAGAGTAGCTATTGTTAGATTTCGAGAAAATGAGTTAAGGCTTTAGGCAATTTTTCTCGACAACTAAATAACTGCTCTCTGAAAATATGACAATTTGTAGAGAATATAATGGTCTTTCATTTAAATTTTAAAAAATAAAAATGGCATTTTTTTGCATCCAAATAGCAATTTTACTTGTTTACCATTAATAACAAATCCTTCAAATTAAATATTTCCAGGCTATAATCCTATAAAATTATTCAGCAAACTTTATGCCGCTTTTTTATTTAGCTAACGATATATAGATTCAAATTACTTTTAGCACCTATTACTAGAAGTTTTTGCAATTTACTGTATACAGTATACAGTAAATAACAAAAACACTTTCTCCATTAAAATATATGTTCTAATAATAGAACATTTTGTTTAACAAAGTGACAAGAGTCCACAAAATACAAACAGCTGTTTTTAATAGTTTAGACATGTTCGCTTGTTGTTATCTGTTGTTGCCAATTATGTTACTTTTCCGTTAACATAAACTTATTACATAGAACAGTTTTGTGAAAAACAAATACACTCAGGGAAAGTGATGGTAAAATTATAATTATTGCGAGGTTTAATATTTAAAAATGTTGGGAGATCTAGAACTATGATATAAACGATACAGTTTATGAAATTTTTTTTAACATTTCGTATATTTTTCAACTCGTATGTTTCTTAAGTTTTTTAAATTTGATCAAGGGATTAGAAAATGTCGTTTTTTGGCCCGCCCCATTTTGGGGGCGTGGATATTAAAAAAAAATATTAAAACTATGATAAAATTGTATTACTTAAGTGTCAGACGCATTAAAATTTAATTTTTAAACATTTATTTATGGGAATGTGTCCCGCACCGACCCCCCCCCCCCCCCCTTATTATAAACGCCACTGCAATTTTTTTTTTTACTTCTTGCAGGATGTAAAAAAATCAATAGATCCAAATTAATCACTCTTACTTATTTTTTTCTTTAAGTGTATTAAAAACGTACTACACAATTCAGAAATATGTTTATTTAATACATCTACAAATAACTATAATCAAATCATAATTATTTCACAAACATAGAAAAAATAGAGAAAAAAAACTACTAAAACAAAACATTTTGTTAATGTTCATGCATTTATTTATCATTGTTTTTAGTATCTCAACTAAACAATCTCTGTTTTTTATATGTATTGTCTTCATAAATGTAAATGTATGTAACTACGTGGTGCTTAATGCACATGTGTGTGTTTGAGTGTAAATGTTTAGTGGTCTTGTTTTCTATTATTATCATTATTTAACAACTACAAATACGTACACATTTACACACACGCATGCAAACTAACATACACAAATTTAGTACAATTACCACTATTATATAAACATAAATATAGTACATACTTTCAGGGGCGTATCAAAATCAAAATTATTTGAGAAATTTTAGGGTTTGATCTATCTGCCTTTGTCCGTTTTCGTCACAATTTTAACAAAACATTAACTTACTTGAAGAGGGGAGTACAGGGGTACTTTTTTCATACACATGAAAAAAATATTGGAAAATTCCGATTTTAACTAGTTCCTAAAACTCGAAATTTCAAATGACTCAAGTCAAATATTTTTTTATTGGAAAACTATCTTAAAATCTGAAACTTTTTCTTTAGGAAAAATGTCTGGGGTTGTTTTTAGAAATATTAGTACAAAATTGAGTTTTTATAGGAAACCCCTCTCATAATCTAAGAAATCGTACGCTCCTGCATACATTAGTAGTTACGTTTTGTTGTTACCAAAGTTGTTGATATTTCTGTTGTTGCTATTGCTGTTGTCTACTGCTGTATTATTGTTCAGTTGCTACTGTTGTTTTACATTTTAGGCCATTTTGTTCTTTTGTTATGTAATTACTTATGTTTTCATTTCATTTTATATATATTTTTGTTTTTGTGTTGTTTGTTGTTATGTTTTTGTGTTTATATTTCTCTGGTTGTTTCCGTTACGTGTTAAATGTTATAATGCACACTCACACACACATATAAGCAAACTTACATCTGCATAAAAATGTGTTTATAAACAAGAATTCAAATATCTACATAATACAAAAACACATGTGTTTGGTCATACCTAGCATACTTATACACACGAGTATATTTCGATTTCTGCATATGGATCTGTGTTTTAAATATTGTTTGTTTATATTTTCATATAAATGTATTTGTATATTTTATATATAGTATTTTACATTTATGTTTTAATTTTCTATTCTTCTTTCTTTATTGTCTGTCTAGCCATTATAATACCAACACAAAGACATCCTTATATGTATATGTATTTGTTTGTCTGTATGTTTTTCTGTTATCCGTTGGCTATTATTATAGTTTGTGGCCATATTTGTAATGATATTTTACTAGTTTCCTTGTTCTAATGGTTTGTGTCCTTAATAAATTATAATAACTTTAATTCATAAGACACACACACACACATTCATGTATTTATACATTTACATATGTATTTAAAATATACATATATGCTTATGGTTGCTCTATGGTATTGTTACAGCTGATGTTTCTCAAATATTTCTTAACTTGAATATGTGTATTCGAGTGAAATAAATGGATAATATTATCAGCATTTACTTTTGAACAATTAGTTTTTAATGCTCAATGTATTTAGCAGAATATTTATTTATGATATATAGATTTGAATAGCGTTTGGCCATGAATTAAAGGTTGTTAATTTACCTACAACTCTTTTAATTGGTCAACGATTTTTGAGCATAAATTCTTATTGACTGTAAATTTTATTTTTGAGTAAGTTTTTTTTAATGAAAACTTTTCTTAATTGTTTTAAATATTTTTAACATGATTATGTTTTTAGGCTGATGTCTATTTTAAAAAAGCTGAAGGACGCCACCTCAGTTTGACTATATAAGCTAACGATTAACAAAAAAGAAAATAAGAACAACTGTTTTCTTATTCTTAAAACCAAAATTTTAGAAACCTGGGTTTGTAACTTAGATAATAACACTACGTTACATAAAACCAAAATAACTCAAATTAGTCTTTTTAAGTGCGTATGATACTTGCTTGTTTCAAGTTACTTGTTGCTGCATTTATTAGGGTTTTTCTATAAAAATTTCGATAACTTAAACCAAAAATTTTGAATTTATCGAAATTCCCATAGAAAAACCCTAATAAATGCAGCAACAAGTAACTTGAAACAAGCAAGTATCATAAAGGCATTACATAAATTAGATCAAGTCTTGAAATTATTTAAGTAGTTGTAAAAAATAGCGCAAAATCAATAAATTATGAGAAAAATCTCGATTTTTAACACTAGAAGCAAAGTAATTAAATCCAAATTCGTACTTTGTATATTGCTATGGGTCTAATCTACATTTCACAAATCAAACAAATTTAAATTTGTGAAGCAGATTTTTTTAAATAAAAAACCGCCAAAAAATGCGCAAAACTTTGAAGAAGATTTGCAAGAAAACTGTTCCATTGATTCAAAAACGGACTTCACCATTGTAATCAGCATGCCTTAATTATATAGAAGTGATGGTCTGCCCTCGTGTCACAAATTTGATGTTACGGACAGGGTTGCCAGAATTGTTGGGTACAAAATCGTCAAAAATGTACGATTTTTATAAAAAAAAATCGTTAAAATCGTCATCCCATTTGCAAAAAATCGTTAAATAAAAAAAGGTATATTTATCCTTGATTAAAGAGTAATTCTAAGACATTCAAGCGATGTCCGCCCGTCTGTTATAGGCATGATGCAGTCCAATTCCAAAAGCGCTAAATCCATACAGTTTGGCACAAATATATCTTATGGCCATTGGATGATTCAGTTCGAAAATTGGCAAAATCAGACCAAGAAGAACAAAGATTCCCCTTGTAAAACTAAACCTGCGTCCGATTTTTTGTTTACATTTTTTGTTATATTTTTAAGCATATGAAATAGTTTTTTGAAAGAATAGGTTATGCAGTTGGGTCAAGTTAATTGGAAAATGTTTTTTTTTTCTGTTTACCCTTTTTAGTGGACACTTCTATAAAAAAATAATATTGATAAAATTGCATAAATATTTATCATAATAAATCAAAGAAAGCCCCTCCTCCAAAAAACTCCCTATAATTTTTTTTACATTTTGGAGGGAAACAGAGAATGTAACACTCTCACTTTTTTCTTTTGTCCATTTTTGTACAAAAATATTGGTGGATAGTGTTTTTTATCTAACAAAAAGCAAAAAATATTCATTGAATATTAAAGTTCTACACCTAAAAAATTACATAGTTGCTGATTACTATTTTTTCAACTATGTCATAGGTGAAATAACCCCAACTATTCCATAGTTGATGCGACATAGTGGTTGGTAACTATGTTTCTTTCAAATCTAAAAATCAACTATGGAAAAAGTTACTGACAACGATGTTTGTTATAAAGATCAATCATAGTTAATATTTACCATGTAATTTTAGAAATAGTTATTATTAATGACCCAGACTTTTTTAAATAAAAACACATTTTTTGGTTTATATTTTTGAAATTGATTTATTATACATAATTTCATAATAAACTTTGTACGCCAATACCATACGATGCTTTTGGTGTTATTTAAAATTATTTTGGACATTTGATGTACTAAATTTATATGCACTCTATTTTGTGGTTTTTCTTTCTCATTTGTGTAAATCCATATGCACTCCATTTCATTATTTTTTCTTTTCCGTTTGATGTAAATCCATACGAATCCTATGCCAAGATTTTAGTTTTTCGCAGCTATAAAAATTTTAAATACTTATTGATTTTAATAAATTATTTTCAACTTCTGACACTTTTAATTTTGTTTATTATTTTGAAGCTTTCAAATTTAAAAAAATCGTTGTTATCAACTTTGTCCATAGTTGTTATTGATTATAAATAGTTGATTTGAAAAATATTTAAAATAACTATGGATTTTGGTAACTATGCTACTATGTAATTTTTTGGGTGTATTAAAAAAATTTTAAAAAGTAGACAAAATTGTTAGGTTTTTGTTATTTTTAAAAATCGTAATTTTTTGGGCAAAAATCGTCAAATCGTCATTTTGCTATTTTGGGAAGTAAAAATCGTCAAAATGCAGAGAAATCGTCAAATCTGGCAACAGTGGTTACGGAGTATAATTCACATAGTGGTGAATAGAAAAATATTCACCAGCTGGTTAATAAAACGTAACATAATTATTTTTCATAAATTTTTTTTTTCATAATTTTTTTTTTCATCAATATTTTTTGCATCAATACTTTTTTTTCATCAATATTGTTTTTATAAAAACTTTTTTTCATGCATATTTTCATTATATTTATACCCTACACCACTCTGTGGTACAGGGTATAATGAGTTTGTGCTGATGTTTGTAACTACCTGAAATATTGGTCCTAGACCTACTTTCAAGTATACCGATCGACTCAGAATTACTTTTTGAGTCGATTAGCGACGTCCGTCCGTCCGTCTGTCCATCTATCGGTTTAAGCACGATACAGGTCGAAATTTTCAATCAATTGACTTGAAATTTGAAACTTAAGCTTCTTTTGGCCCAAGGACGAAGCCTATTGAAATTTCGGTCCATGTTAAGACCTAGCCCCCATACAAACGCCCCCTTTGAATTCCGCTTAAATGCCTCTGAAAACCATATTATAGTAAATATCGTTTTTAAATTTAACAGGTAATATCATTTTATATGCATAAACTATCATACAAAATTTCAAAGGAATCGGTTCAGTCTTTCTGGTAGTCCCCATACAAAACACCCTCCCAATATTCACATAATTCCCTCAAAATTCATAAAAATTAAAATATTTGATTAAAATTTTATTTGTATGTGTTAAACGTGTACTTTGGTAACCTTATCAAATCGGAATACATTTGGGCCGTTTTTGGACTTAGTCCCCCGTACAAAAATTTCGACCAATATTCACTTTTTAATAAGTTTTGATTCTAACATAAGAGAAAAAAGTATACTTTGGTACTTTTTCAATCTTCTGAAATAACGATCATAAGAACTTGATCTTTTAAATAAAAATTCTTAAAAAAAAGAATTTTAGCAAATTCTGATTCAAAGATGTTAAAACTGTATTTTGGTACTTTTTAATCTCCAACTATGAATATTGGTCCTATAAACTTTATATTTTTAATCTAGGATACTCCAGGAAAATAAATCGCATTATCAAAAAATTATAATTTTTTTTAATTCTTATTATATTTACAAATTAATAACATGTTGCCTTTCTTATTCATCACTTCTAATTTTCTTTCCTTTTCCTCTGCTTATTTTTTATACATTTTCCATTTTGAATATTTTCTTTCAAGTATAATTATTTATGCTAGTTTTTTTATGATTGAAAGTTTATTATGCCAAACCACGTTTTGAAGTAAAATTCCTTTTTTAACTTATCAACAAACTAACTCTACTTGAGGCTTCGCACTTGGACACTTTGTTATGACGACTACACTCATAATACAAATTAACAACAGCAGCAGCAGCTACGAAAAAATCCTTCTTTGAAGGAATAAGGAAATGAAAATGAAAAAAAAAATATGCTGATGCAAAAGCTTTAATGCTTATAATGTAGTAATTTTTTGTAATTTTTTGAAAAGTATCATCATAAAATGTTAAACTCGTTCATTCATTATTTGGCATATTTGCTTTCAACATTACTTCCGGCATTAGTGATTTTTACTCGTACTCAAGAAACATTAAGTAGATGAATGGTGGAGTGAACGGGAAAGTGGTAGTGTGGTAGTAGCATACTTATTTGTGATGGTTCCTTTTTCAATTTAATTACTTTGGAATTTATACAAACAAACCAAGAAACCTCTGCCATAGAATGCCGGGTATGAACGATAGATGGAATGGGCCAAGCATAGCAGTTGCTGCTATGATGTGGTTTTGTCAAATATAATTTACTTGAAGAAAAAAAAATTTTTTAGTCATAAAATTCCAGTTGTAATTAAAGTTTTTTATTTTTACTACATGTTTATCAATAGGAAAATATCAAATATTTTTGTCGTTAAAAAAGAAACCCTTTTTAGAAAATTTAATTGGAATTATTAAGCTAGCTAGAATTTTATGTTATTTTAAGATTTATTAGCAATTAATAAAAAAAAGTTATATATATCTTGGTAGCTACAGGCTGTTAGCTTTAAGGCTGGCATAAAATTAGCATCAAAATTAAACCACTAACATTTGAACAAAAATTTAGTCCTAATACACATATAGAAAAAACATGTTTGGAACATGATTGCAGTTTAATACTAAATTTCTTTTGGAATTTTTTTAAAAGAAAGTTTAAAATATTTTTTTTCTAAAAAACAAAAAAAAAGTTATTTTTTCCACTCATAAATTTTTTAACCGATTTTCGGCAAGTGTTCCCCTTATCCGATTGTCTCCAAATTTTGAATTTTTAGTTTTTCGATACCTGTTAATAAAACTGTGCCCATCCATGTTAGAAAAATGCCTGCGAATTTTGTTCTCTTGCCCAAAACATTAAATCATGATAATGTTTTGCGGAAGATTTGGGTGTACTTGCCAAGGCAAAGTTTTTTTTAGAAAAAATAATGTTATATTACTTTGCTATTCCATGCAAAACAAATTGAAATATCAGTAGAGGACCCCATTAAAAAACCAAAAGAGCTGTACATTTCGTAAGTGAGTGCAAAAATAAGTGCAACAAAGTGTTTTTACATTTTGGAGAGTATAAAACATTCGTCACCAAAGAATATACCACTCTCACTTGTTTTATGTACATTTGATAAACAAATGGAAAATTTTTATGCGAAAAGCTTAGACTTGGTAAAAAAGTGGTTTTGGTAAAAAAAAAAAAATTTTTTTTTTCAGGAAAAACAAAATTATGTTAAAAAAATTTAATGAACCCAAAAATTTTGGTGAAAAAAATTTTGATGAAAAAAAGTTTTTGATGAATTCATTTGATGAAAACAAAAATTTTTTGATTTAAAAAAAAATTTGAAAAAAAACTTTTTTTTGGTAAGAAAAAAATTGATAATAAAAAATTTTATAAACAAATTTGATGAAAAAAGATTTGATGAAAAAAATATGAAAAAAAAAAAATTGATGAAAAAAAAATTTAATGAAAAAAAATTTATGAAAAAAAAAATTTTATGAAAAAAAAATTTATGAAAAAAAAATTTTATGAAAAAAAAATTTATGAAAAAAAATAAAAAAAAAAAAATTTAATGAAAAAATAAATGAAAAAAAAAAATTGAAAAAAAAAATTGATGAAAAAAAATTTATAAAAAAAAATTGATAAAAAAAAAAGTTTGATGACAAAAAAAATTTATGAAAAAAAAAATTGATGAAAAAAAAAATGGTAAAAAAAAATTTTATGAAAAAAAAAATTGATGAAAAAAAAAAAATATGAAAAAAAACATTGATGAAAAGAAAAAATTTTAATGAAAAAAAAAATTTGATGAAAAAAAAATTTAATGAAAAAAAAATTGATGAAAAAAAATTTATGAAAAAAAATTTAATGAAAAAAAATCTTGATGAAAAAAAAATTGATGAAAAAAAAAATTGATGAAAAAAAAAAAATTTGATGGAAAAAAAAATTGATTGAAAAAAAACAAAATTTTGATGAAAAAATAAATGAAAAAAAAAAACAAGTGAGAGTGTTAAATTCGGCTATGAATCTATGATACCCTCCAACATGTTAAAACATATAAAAAAACCAGGGTCGTTTTTTTTTTGGGGAGGGCCTCGGTGGGGGTGGTGAGGGATACTTTCCCCATCGCGATAAATGTTAACTAATTTATTTATTATGCTTTTAGCAATTTATTAATACCATTTTCTCATTATTTTAATGTTTTTTTTAAGTCCACGCCCACAAAAGGGGGCGGGTAGAAAAAAACTAAATTTTCCAGCCCCCTGGGTCTAAGTTCAGGAGTTTAAACCCCTTCTGACATAAAAAGATTTCATTTGTTTAACAATAATGGCAAAAAAAGATGTAAAAATGGCGTTTTTTAAGAGTTTTTTTAGTTGGTTAAGGAGGAACTTTTTTCCCCCTGGCCCGATTTTGCCCATTTCCGAACTTAACCGGCCTATGAAAATTATACATATTCTGACCAATTTTCAGGAGTCTAGCTCTTTTATTTTGGACTGAATCGTGTTTTATACAGACGGAAGTACGGACGGACATTCATAGAACGACTTAGAATCGAACATAGATCAATAATATATATACTTTATGGGGTGCCCGACCGATATTTTTATGCGTTACAAACGGAATGACAAAGTGAGTATACCCCCATACTGTGGTTGGAGGGTATAAAAATTGAAAAAAAAAAAATTGATGAAAAAAAAAATTATAAAAAAAAAATTGATAAAAAAAAAGTTTGATGAAAAAAAATTTATGAAAAAAAAAAAAATAATGAAAAAAAAATTGATGAAAAAAAATGGTAAAAAAAAAATTTATGAAAAAAAAATGATGAAAAAAAAAAAAAATATGAAAAAAAAAATTGATGAAAAAAAAAATTTGATGAAAAAAAATTTGATGAAAAAAAAATTTTTTTTTTGTTGAAAAATAACACTGTGCTACAAAAAACACAAAATCGAATATACCCGAGTAAAAAAAAATTTTTTAAGATCTAATTTGATCTCAAAATTGGCTGTATCAATTTGGATCAGATATTGATCTAATTGTATTATTTTAGATACACAAATATAAAAAATGATACAATTAGATCCGAATTTTGGTCACATCCAATTAAATCCACTTGATCTTATTTTATATAAATTAATATAGATTTATAGAGTTACATAAAGTCCGATATATTTATGTATAACCTCAGATAAGAAAATGGAGCCACAATAAATTTTAGATAAAATTAGATCTGAACATATAAAAAGTCATATATAATTTAATATGATTGTATCAAATTATATATCATTATATCAAAACTTTTTTACTAGGGTACTTTTGAAATAAGGTAGTTAAGGTTCTAGCTCTCGTCGAAAGGATCTCAAATTTTAAAGTTATTGTCAAAAAATGATTTTTTGGGACTTTTCTCACTAAACCACGTGTAACTTAAAAAGTTTTCAACCGATTTTAAATTTTTTAACTGTTTTGGCTAGAAGAAGGATAGGGCTTTTTATATGTGTGTATTGGTCTATACATATGAGAAAAATTTGTCTTGATTTTTTCAAGAATATCTAATTTTTTTGGTATTTTTTGAAAATTTTTTGAGTTTATCGATTTTTTTCTGCTATACTTCGTTCAACAATATTTATATTTATAAAAGTATTCTTAAAGAAAATTTAATTGTGAATACGATAAGCTTTATGCCAAAAATATCAAATAACAATTGACAGAGTTGTGATAATTTTTCTAAAAAATAAAATTAAGATTTTTGCATGAAATTGCCGTTCGGACAATCCAGGCAAAAAAATAATAAAATAAACGAACATACTGAGAGATCCCGTATCATTAATTTAAAGGTTTTTGGCCCCTCAATTCGAATTTGACCTTGAAATTGCGCTATCTTATTCAGTTTTTGATATATCAATTTATATTAAATATCTCAAAATCCTGACGCGATAGAGCAATATAAACGCCAGATTCAGATTCAGCGCGCCAAAAACCTTTAAAAATAATGTACATTACCTCTTTTGATAAACTATTTTTTTGCCTGGGTTATCTGAACTTTGATTTCCAGCAAAATCTTAATTTTCTTTCTTATATGTGTAGACCAACTCACACACATGGAAAGCCCTATCCTTCTTCTATCAAAAACAGTAAAAAAATGTAAAATCGGTTCAAAATTGTCTGAATTACACAAGGTTTAGTGAGCAAAGTCCCAAAAAACGTTTTTTGACAATAACTCTAAAATTTGAGGGTGTCTGGCAAGTTTAATAGGAATTTTTATGATCCACTCGACAAAACCAACAACCTATACCATGTCACATCGGAAGTATTTTTTCACTGTAGCACAGTGTTATTTTACAACAAAAAAATTTTTTTTTTCATCAAATTTTTTTTTTTCGTAAATTTTTTTCCCATCAAATTTTTTTTCATCAATTTTTTTTCTTCATCAAATTTTTGTTTTTCATCATACTTTTTTTTCATCATTTTTTTTTATCAAATTTTTTTTTCCAGCAAATCATCAATTTTTGTTTTTTTCGTCAAAAAAAAATTTTTTTTTCATCAAATTTTTTTTCATCATTTTTTTTATAATTTTTTTTTTTCATCAATTTTTTTCCATAAAATTATTTTTCATCAAATTTATTTTCATCAAATTTTTTTTTCATCAATTTTTTTTCATCAATTTTTTTTCATTAATTTTTTTAACAATTTTGTTTTCATAAATTTTTTTTATCATATTTTTTTCATTCAATTTTTTTATCAAATTTTTTATTATCAATTTTTTGCTCACAAAAAAATGTTTTTTAATTTTTTTTACATCAAAAAATTTTTCTTTTCATCAAAAAAATTCATCAAAAACTTGTTTTCATCAAAAGTTTTTTTCACCAAAAATTTTGGGTTCATTAAATTTTTTTAAACATAATTTTGTTTTTCGTGAAAATAAAATATTTTTTTTTCCAAAACTACTTTTTGGCCAAGTCTAAGCTTTTCGCATTAAAATTTTCCATTTGTTTATCAAATGTACATAAAACAAGTGAGAGTGTTATATTCTTTGGTGCCGAATCTTTTATACTCTCCAAAATGTAAAAACAATTTTTTGCACTTATTTTTGCACTCACTTACAAAATGTAAAGCTCTTTGGTTTCTTAATGGGGTCCTCGACTGATATTTCAATTCGTTTTGCATGGAATAGCAAAGTAATATAACATTATTTTTTCAAAAAAAAACTTTGCTTTGGCAAGTACACCCAAATCTTCCGCAAAACATATGATAATGTTTTGCGCAAGAGTACAAAATTCGCAGGCATTTTTTTAACCGATTTGCGGCACGTGTTCCCATTATCCGATTGTCTCCCAATTTTGAATTTTTAGTTTTTAGATACCTTTTAATAAAACTGTACCAATTCATGTTAGAAAAATGAGTTTTGAAAATTTCCCTTTTATTTAAGACCAGGTCTAATGTTTATAGAATTTAAGAACTTTTCGATACAGAAAATTTCTTATAATCTGAATATTGTTCTTACAATTAGAATTTTTTTTATATGAAAAATGTTTCAGATTATGAGAATTTTTTATCCGAAAAATGTCAGAGAGTTTAAAAGGTTTTTTTTTTTTTTTTAAATCTTAGTATCAAAAACCTAAAACTTTTCTACACAAAGAAAAGCCATAAATTGTAAAAAAGGATGGACTTTTTATAAATTTATAAATTTCCCATTTATTCAAGTTTTACATACCTTCGAATACTTGACTGAATTTTTAAAAGTATTTATTTATTATCAACTCCCCACCCCCCCCCCCCCCATTTTTTTTTTTCAAAAAGTGTAACCACCCTTAACCCTGTCATTGTATTAATTTAACTATTTATCAAATATACACTTTTATTTAAAGAGATTAATTAACTAATTCGGTTTTTATTTGTATGTTCATCATCATTATTAGAAAGAAAAAAAAAATAAACAAATTAACAAAAATAACAAATTAATTTATTTATCAAAAAGATTTTTTTTGTATTCAATGCTATAATGGTGTTTGGATTAAGCGCGGATGTCAAGTTTTTTTTTTTGGTTTTTTTGGTTTTTGTTGTTATTTAGAGAATTTCAACAATTTCGATTAATTTTATTTGGCAATTGATATGACCACATAATCATTAAATGTTAGAACTAACAACAAAACACAAACCGAACAGCCATCAAACTCATACTTAAGCGTCAAACAAGAATTTTAACACCTAAATTTTGGTAAATTTGGTAAATTCCTAAAACTCCTCATACACCCTACACAGAGAAAAATGAATTTAAAATTTAACAGATGACAGTTTTAATCCAATAAAAAAATATATATATTTTTTTAATTAATTTCTTAATTAAATCAAAAAAATTTCATGTTTGACTCGATGAAAATTTTCTTTCGAGCCTTAATAGCGGTTCTCACCCTTGATAGAAAACAAGAAAAGAATCGGAGAATCGAAGAAAACAAGAAAATGTTTGACAGATACAACAACAAAATACATGGCGGCTTGTTTTTCTCATTTTCTTGGTTTCTTCTTTTCTACATAGAAAATTTTTTCGACTTGATGCTTGAGTAAGTTGAAGTATAGAAAAAAATAAAAGTTTCTAGACCAACAAAACAGCTGATTAGAGAGGCATTTAATTATTTTGTGATATTTTCAGACTTTTTATACGAAATTTAAAATGAAACTTAAATGATTAATTATATTTTTACTAAAAATCGCGTTGTTTATTTTTATTTCGTGGTTTTAATTATGTAAAATATTTTGAGGTTATAGAAAATGTTAGTGTGAGAAAACTTGTTTAAATAGTTGTTCACTCTTTAGTGGAAAAAATCGGTAGAAAATTTTCTTGTAGGAAATTTTCTCAAATGTTTTCTATCAAGGGTGAAAACCACTAATATTGATCCCTAGAAATCTGGAAAAAAATTTAGTAAAAAAAATTTAGTACAAATAATTTGAGTGCAAAAAATACTGAGCAAAAATTTCATTCCATGCCGTTTCCTGTTTTATTCCATTTCGTTCCACGCTCTATTTTGTTTTGTTTCCTCCTCATTTCGTTCCAAATAGGTTTCATTCCATTTCGTATAACACGTTCTCACACGTTCTTAACACAATCTCAATAAATAAAAATGTGCCATTTTACTCTACTTTTAACAATTGTTTCCTGTTCCATTCCGTCTCGTTTCCCCTTCTTTTTCATTTCGTTTCCTGTGTATTTCTTTTCTCGTAGATTTCATTCCTTTCCGTAAAACACGCGTTAAAAAAAATAGAAAAATTTAAATAAATAATAATCTTTTACTCAACTTTAACAATGGTTTACCCCCCATTTACCCCAAAAAGTTTATCTTAATATGTTCTTCCCTTGGATGAAAGGAGGATCCTACATGAACATTTTTTAGCTCAATAGTAATAAGAAGTAACAATTTGCCATTTTTACCCCTATTTGGCTCTTAAAATAGAAATTTTCCACAATTTTTTTTAACATGATAATGTTTTTAGGCTGAAAAAAGAAAGAAAGAAAAGAAAAAAGTTGCAGGACCCCACCTTAGATTGACTATATTATTTCTTCATCATTTTTTTCCATCAATATTTTTTTTATCAAAAATTTTGTTTTTTGTTAGTCAATTTTTTTTTCATTAATATTTTTTTTCTCATCAATATTATTTTTGTCAATATTTTTTTTATCAATATTTTTTTTATCAAGATTTTTTTAATCGATATCTTTTTTTATCAATATTTTTTTATTAATATTTTTTTTTCAATATTTTTTTTCAATATTTTTTCATCAATATTTTTTTTTCAGCAATATTTTTTTTTTCAACAAAATTTTTTTTTTTCATTAATATTTTTTTCATCAATATTTTTTTCATCAAAATTTTTTTTATCAATATTTATTTCATCAATATTAATTTTCATCAATATCTTTTTCATCAATACTTTTCTATTCATCAATATACCTTTTTTCGTCAATATTTTCGTTTTCATAATTTTTTTATACCCTACACCACACTGTGGTACAGGGTATAATGAATTTGTGCTGATGTTTGTAACTTCCCGAAATATTGGTCCTAGACTCACTCTTAAGTATACCGATCGACTTAGAATCACTTTTTGAGTCGATTTAGCGATGTCCGTCCGTCCGTCTGTCCGTCCGTCAGTCAGTCCGTCCGTCAGTCCGTCCGTCTGTCTGTCCATGTAAACGGTGTAAACACGATACGCAATTTTTAGTCAATTGACTTGAAATTTGAAACTTAAGCCTCTTTTGACCCAAGGACGAAGCCTATTGAAATTGGAAAAAATCGTTCCATATTTAAACCTATCCCCCATACAAAGGTCCTCTTTAGTTTTGCCTCAAATGACTCTAATAACCGCATTTTAATAGGTATCTTTTCGAAATTTGGCAGGTAATCATGTTTTATCCACACAAATCACCATTGCGAATTTTAAAGAAATCGGACCAGTTCTTCTTGTAGCCCCCATACAAACCACATTCCCGATTTAAATATATTTAATTAAAATTCTGTTTGTGTATGTTAAACACGTACATTAATAACCTCATCAAATCTGATTATCATCGGACCATTTTTGGACTTAGGTCCCATATGAAAATTTCGCCCGATATTCAGTTGAAGCGGTTTATTGTCAACAAAAAGAAGATTGTGTTTGAAACTTGGGACCCATTTCCTCTGGTGTATGGTATTATATGGTCGGTCTTGACCGACTATATTTTTCTTGCCTGTTTTTTTTTTCATCAAAAATTTTCTTATCAACCTTTGTTTACAGTCTAACCACAGTATGGGGCATACTCATTTTGTCATTCCGTTTGTAACGCATAAAAATATCGGTCGGGGACCCCATAAAGTATAATATTATTAATCCATGATAGATTCTAAGTCACGATTCAGTCCAAAATAAATGAGTTAGTGTCGTGAAAATGGGCACGAATATGTTTCATGGTCATAGAACGGTTACGTTTGGAAATGGGCAAAATCGGATCAGGGGAAAAAAATGCCAACGTAATGAACTAAACCAACCTCTAAAAAACGCCATCGTACAGCTTTTCTTGCATTTTTGTTTAACAAATGAAACCTTTTTATGTTAGAAGGAGTTCAACGCCCCCTTTTGTGGGCATGGATTAGAAAATCTTTAAAATTATGAAAAATCGTATTACTAAAGTTCAAAAAGAGTGATAAATAAATTATCCCAAAACACCGAGTTTTGGAGATTCATAAAATTGTTCAAAAGTGTAGATTATTTAGTTTTTTTGAATTTTGGAGCTATTTCTTTTTGAGAAGAACTAAAATAGAATATTTATAATTATTATTTCATGAGATTAAAAAAGTACCAGAGTACACATTTTTACCCGCTAAGGGTACACATTTTTACCCGAGTTTTGGAGATTCATAAAATTGTTCAAAAATATAGATTTTTTAGTTTTTTTGAATTTTTGAGCTATTTCTTCTTGAGAAGAAACTAAAATATAGTATTTATAACTATTATTTCATGAGATTAAAAAAGTACCAGAGTACATATTTTTACCCGCTAAGAATCAAAGTTTTCTAAAAAGTACTATTGTCAGAATGAATTTTTAGTACTCCGTGATCTTACATGCCAAATTTTCTAGTTTCTAGAACAATTTTTGAGGAGATAGAAAAAATACCAAAGCCAGAAGTTTGAAAAATAAGTACAAAAAGTACACTATTTTTCCCCCTTTCAAAGAAGTGCATTTTTTTAGAAATTTTTTTCTACAACCCAAATTTCATCTTAGCACCATTTTTTAAGGACCCGTGTACAAATCGATTGGATCCTACCTTGATCTGATAATATTTATTTTATTGAATCAATCAATTGTTATTTAAGCTGATTATAATCTTTGTATTTAATTAATATCTTTATCAGTGGATATTTAATTGAGCCATATTACAAGTTAATTAATTAATTGATTATGTTTTTAATTGATTCAATTAAAAAATAAATTAATTGTTATTTTTATTCAATTAAAAGGGGGCCCCCGTAGGCTAGTTGGTAGCGTGCGAGCCTTTCAACGTGGGGGTCGTGGGTTCGATTCCCACCAGAACCCTTGGTTTTTTTCGCTACAACGAGACGACGGTCATTGTTACCAGTTCTCGGTTAGGTGGAATTTATAAAAAATGAGTTGTAAATAAATAGAAAGAATAAATAAAAATAATTGATCATGTGATCAAAAATATTATTATTATTCAATTAAAATTTTATCAGCAATTTTTTTTTTATATTTTTTTCTGTGTAGACTCCCAGCTAACAAATAATAAAAAAATCAATGGAATTCAATTAACAGTGTCAATGTACAACGGAACAAAACAGATGAAAAATTTTAACATTAAGCCACAACTATTTTGGGGTATTTTTTATAAACAATTTTTAGGATATTTGTATGCCCTTCACTAAATGATGGAGGGATAAATTAGTTTATCATTCCGTTTGCAACTCGATCTGGGAACCCACACAGTATATATTATTGAGCAGCGACCGATCGTAATATTATGATTGAAAATTTTATCATAACTTGTTTGTAGCAACCATTACAATTTTGCAGCAATCATGTTATGATAATAAATATTCGAAAAATTATACTTTAGGACGATAATATGATTGCAACAAAAACTATGATTGCTATAATCATATTATAATACAATTTTCAATCATAATATGACGCTCTTAAATTATGGTTGCCATAATCATATATCTTCTCTGAGTGAAGCGATGTCAGTCTGTTGAAATGACGTTCATTGGCAAAATAATACAAAGATTTGACTGAAACTTAACACATTTGCTTGTTATTGGTCTTAGAAGTTTGATATTGCATTTAAGTGATATCAGTTCGTCGGTTAAAATTTTATGAAATTTTGGTGTATTCAACATAACCTAAATATCAAAAATTATTTAATTCGGTTGCAGGTGGTAATATGTGAACAGAATTGAATACCGAATGGTAGTTAAACAAGTACAAACATATTTTTTTACACAATTTTTTTCGCGATTTTTTTTCACGCGGAAATTTTTTATTTTTTTTTTTTTTTTTTGTAAAAACTTCTTTATTTTCGCAATTTTAACAAAATGTTTTCACAAAAAATTTTTTCCAAATAAATTTGTTTTTTAATACTTTTTATTTTATATAGTGGAGGGTATTAATATATTCGGCAATACCGATTTCAACTTTTCTACTTGTTTTTATTTATTCATTACGGGTTTTAAATGAATAAAGAAGTCTTCGGTCATCAATTTGCAAATTAGTTTTGGATACAAAATACAATAAAAATCTATACTAATACAAAAACAATATTATTATGGTTTTTTGTATGTGTTTGTGTGTGTGTTTGTTTACAAAATAAAAACAAATGCCCACTGTAGGTTATCAAGCGGAAACGGATGTAATATATTTATGTATTTTTTCTCCCATCAAGCGATAATAATCAATTTTCTTTTCTATTGTTGTCCATGTTTTTAGTTTTCGTTGTTATTTTCTTTATTGTTTAATGAAAACACACACACAGAAGAAACAAAAAAAAAAACCAATAACACAAATTGTAATACAAAAAAAAATATAGTAATTAATGGCCTGTAAAGCTAAAATTCAATATTTCAAATTGAACAAAAACCAAAAAAAAAATTGCAAATAAATTTTAATAAACTCATCAATGTGAGTGAATTGTTTGTACAAAAGCAATTTATTTCATATAAAAATATCATATTGCCAAAAAATAATTTTTAATTGATTTGGTTTTATGGAGTTCAAACAATGTCATTATAAAACCATAAGTCCATTTGAATGGGAAAACTGTTTAATGATAATTATTTATTGGTTTGTTGTTGGTGGTAGTGGTGGTGGTGCTGGTGGTTATTAATCAATCTTAATGTTGCAAATAAATCAAGAGAAACTTAATTTATTAAAGACGGAAATTTTAAATGGAATAAAATCATTAGAGTTTTAATAATGATTTGATTATAATAAAAACCTTCTCTTTATTGTTGAAAATTTTTAAATTATAAACAAAGAAACTGAAGAATTTCATTACAAACATATTTCAGAACCTGAAAATGTTTTAATTGAAAAATCTACGACAAGAAAATTTATTTTTTTTTAACACATACATTAGGATTTACGTTAGAAAATGTGAAATTATTTAATCTTAATCAAATTAAGATAATTTGCCACACTACATTAGAGCGGCACTTTTTTGTATGGCAGAAAAGTTTTTCATCCGATTTTAAATATACATTTATAGCCCAGGAAAATAAGGAGAAAAAAGGGCAATCTGCGGAAAATCGGATAGGTTCTCTGAAAATTTGCACAGACCTTTGTTTTGACAATATAAATAAGAAAAAAAGTCCCAAGAAATCACCCGTGTCCTTGCTGAGATATTGAGGTCAAAGATCACAAAAACCGGGTTTTTTGCTAATATCTCGCTTGATATGCGTCATACGCTTTAAGAGTCTATTACAAAACTTGTAGAATATAATATTATCTACAATATGTTTTTTAATACTTTTTTCGTATCCCTCGCCGTTTCTGAGATATTAAGGCCAAAACTCACAAAAACCAGATTTTTTACAGTTTTTTGCTAATAGCTCGCTTGATATGAGTGATACACTTTAAAAGTCAATTAAAGAACTTATAGAATATAAAATGATGTACAAATTTTTTTTCGAATTTTTTTCGTATCCCTCACCGTTTTTGAGATATGGGCGAATGTATCTTTAATTTATGAATATAATAGGGGGACACAAAATAATGACACCAAACATGAAAACTGAAAAGGGCATATCTTTAAAACGAAATCGTGTATTACTAAAAAATAAAAAGTGCTACTTAGATAATAAATCTAGCTTTTATTTGAGTCCAATCTAGTAAGTCGAGACTTTCGGATTTTTTTTTTTAATTTTTGAAGTACCAAGTGCTTGTAGTAAAAAATCATTAAAAAATGTTTTTAGAAAAAAAAATGTTGAAAATTTTTCTAAGTCCTATGAAAAATTCAAACATCTTACATCGGTATTAATTTGGAAGTACATGTCATATATGTGCAAGTGTGTACATATCTGAAAATTTTTTTGAAAATTTTCGAAGTTTTTTTTTTGAAATTTTTCTTTGTGTTTTGGAGTAAAAAAATTCAGTTCGTCATTTAAAAATGATTGTTTTACTAAAAAAATAGGTTTGTCAACATAAATTAGGCTTTGTCAAATACTCTTAGGCTCTCGAAAATTCTTAGCAACGGTTTTTTTTATTGGAAACAATTTTTAATTAGTAAAATATTTTTTATAGACACATTTTGTGATAAAAATATTTTCAGTAAGACAAATTTACTAAAGAAAAGTTTTTCTTTGATTCACTAAATATATCTGGAGTAAAAAATTTTATAACAAAAAAATAATGAAGTACAATATTTTTCTAAAACAAATAATTTTCAAATATTTTTTTTTTCTCTAAAAAAAAAAAAATATTCTACAACTGATAAAAATACTTAGCAATAACGTAAAAATTGATATAACGCCCAAAAAAATTACAGCAATAATTGCTTGGCATTTTGGCTGGCAATAAAACATCAAAATCGAACGTCATCTTTGTTTGGAATTCATCAAAATAGACGAAAAGTATTTTATTTTGTTTATTCTGCCGACGTTATTCGTTATTGCCACCGAAAAAAAAATTAGGTGGAGACCTGGGGACTAATTCTCGCAGTCGATAACGATCGAAATTCTACTCGAACGTGCAATTTTTTTTCTTTTGGGATGATATCACTCGTGATCGAGTTGTGTGTATCGAAATTTCTAATGATGTCATTCGATATCGACCGAGTGTTTATACGTTATCGTGCGGTATTTCATTCGATAGAAAATTAGCTTTCGATATTCCGTTTATTTCTGTATTTTATGATATTACTGTATTAAATTTTTGTATAAAATTACAAAAAACATTTTTTAAAACACAAATACAAAACAAAAAGCGGAAAATCTTATTCAACAAGTTGAACTTTGTATTTAATGCTTTTGAAGTGTGTATTAAAGATGGGCGATGGTCACGTAATTTGCGTGAATCATGCGTGAGTGATTTTTTTCAATCACGTGATTGTGAGTAAGCGTGAGTTGAAAAAAATCTGGCGTTAGTCACGCGTGATCAATTTTTTTTACTCACGTGATTAGTAAGTGAGCGTGATTAAAAAAAAATTTACGTGAGTGATTCGAGCGTAAGTGGCTGTGAGTCAAAATTTACTCATACGCCCATCTCTCTGTATGATACTTGCTTTTTTTCAAGTAAGTTATCGGTTGAAGTTATCGAAATTTTCATAAAAAACCCTAATAAAGTTAGCAACTAATTTCTTGAAAAAAAAAACAAGTATCATACACCCATGCGCCACCATACAAACGAAATAATTTTGGAAGATAGAATACGATATAAAATTAGCTTGTTTGTCAAAATGTATAATCAAGAGTTAGTCTAAAAATTATATAATTAAAATTTCAGTCAAATCGGACAATTTTAACCCTTCACTTATTTTTTTTAAAGTAAACTAAGCGTGTAAATAACTCTACATTTTTGAAAATATATTGATAAAATTTAATTATTTAATAAAATTCAGCTTGACGGCAAAACATTTTTTTTTACAATTAAAAACTCATTTACAATGTATTGCATTTAATATTATCTACCCGAATTTTCGACGTTAACACATAACCGTGAACTTTGTATGGCAGAACATTGATAAGTATGCCAACAATAAAGGCCTGTTATAATTCGAAATTATTAAAATAAAACTAAATATTTATAAATGCATATGTTTAGGCTGAGCGACAAAATCATGTTTTACATTTAAAACAAAAACAAATCATACGTTTATTACATGCCTAAAACTATGCTTTAAAAAATACAAAAACACTGAAACATAAAATCGAATCGAAAAGTAACGAGTCCCATCATCCGCAAATTTCGAACTATCGATATTTTACTCGAAACAAAATAATTTCGATCACGACTGCGAGAATTAGCCCCCTGGTGTAAAACATTTTTCACTTTTTTCGGAATTTTCTGATTTTGAAGTCAAAAAATTAACTGAAAGGCAAAAGACTCCACCCTGACTCAAAGCGAAATAAAAAAAAAAAAACAATTATCCTGTAGAAAAATCTTGAATTCGAATACATTTCTTTCTTTACGATTAGTAAAATGAATCAGAATAGGAACATTTTAAACAGGAAATATTACTCAGAATCTAAAAATTATGCTTCCAGAATCAATTTTTAAATAAATATATTTTTCTATAAGAAATAGGAGATAGGTTTTGAATTTTTCTAAGGAAGTTTTGAAAAATATTGATGAAAATTAAATAAGTCCAATTTACATGAAAATATGCAAAAATGTGCATTTATACCAAAATATGCAAAAATATGCAACTACAAATCGATGCCATTTTATTGCAAATTCGTTGATTCGGATAGATATTCAATTTAAATGATGTTAAGAGTACCGAGTAGGGTATTCAATTAATCGAGGTTTTGGTTTAATCGGTTAATCGAGCAAATAATTAATCGGGGTTGAGATTTAATCGGTTAATAATCGGTTAAATTTGAATTATTCGGTTAACTGAATAATATCAATTTAAAATTTAAATTAAATATAAAACCACGAATTGTATATACTTTAAAGAACTTTATTAATAAGAATCCTATACACGCTATGGCGAAGCTTTAAATACCCTCTATAATGTTAGCTCAAATAAAGAATTTTTGTATGGCACCCTGAAAAATTTGTCCAATTTAAATTGGGTTCAATTCAATAGAAAAAAGTTTCCAAAAAAAAAACAAGCAATTTTTATAAAAAGGAAAAACTGAACCAAATTGCTGCCGGACTTTAATGTAAAAGAGTTTCGGTACTAAAAACATCAACAAAAAAAAATTTGTTGGTTTCCGAATTTGTTTTCTTTTATTTTATTGCAATAATTTCATCGGTCGATAAGTGTTTACAAAAGTATTTTTCAGAAAAATAGTAGTATTTTCAGATGTGCTGAACTATTTATACAATATAAAATAATTCGCGGTTTGATAGGGTCACGAACATTGCGAAAAAGAGAGTTTGATAATTTTTTTGGACCTTTTTTTTAAACCAGAACCGTAATTTAAATTAAAAATAAAACATCAAAACACAAAATAAAGCAAAAAAATTGGTAAAAGTACTAAAAAAAAGAAACTTCGGTTAATCGAGACAAATTAATCGGTTTATTTGTTATTTGAAAATTGACAATTTTAAATTATTCGAACAGTTAATCGACCAAAATTAATCGGTTAACCGATTAACAGTTAATCGATTGAATACCCTAGTGCCGAGTAAAAACATGCATTTTCATGAAAGTACTTGCCCTAGTGATCACATATGAAACATGAATGTGCATATATGAACATTTTTCACCGGGTTATCAATATTTTTTTCATCAATATTTTTTTTTATCATAATTTTTTTTCATCAATATTTTTTCCATCAATATTTTTATTTTCATCAATATTTTTTTCATTGATATTCTTTTTCATCAATATTTTTTCTTTTTATCAATATTTTTTTTTTTTCATCAATATTTTTTTTTTTTCATCAATATTTTTTTTTTCATCAATATTTTCTTTTTTCGTAAACTTTTTTATACCCTGAACTCTAGGAATAGAGGATCTATATAAGTTTGTCATTCCGTTTGTAACATCTCGCAATATTGGTCTAGGACCCCATAAAGTATATATATTCATGATCCTCGATCGATCCGTCCGTCTGTCTGTTGAAAATACGCTCACTTTTGAAAGACTTTACGGACTTTACTTGGATCGTGTTGAATTTCAGCCAAATCAGTCTAGTGGCTCAAAAGTTATTAGCAAAACCGTGAATTTCAGATTAGTTTCACCTTCAATCCGTTTTTTAAAAACATTGGTAAGTCTCAAAAATATTTTACAACGTATTTTTGTCACTCAAAAATATTTTTACATTAAAAGACATACACTTGAAAAAAAATTTCCACTCCAAAAAATTTTTACACTCAAAAAAAAATTAAGTAAATTATTATTTTTTTTTTTTTCAAAAATTACTTTAAAAAAATTTTTTTTTACACAAAATAAAATATTTCTAATCAAAAATTTTATTTTTTCACGTTTGAAAATTTACTAGCACTTAAAAGGGGCATTGTGGAGGGTTCGGCCAAGTCGAATTTAAATTTTCTACTTGTTTTTGTTTAAAATTTTTTTCACTAAATGAGCTCCCATACAAAATGACATTTATTTAAAAAAATTGCTTCCACCGCTCTAACTCTCGTAGGGTTGCCCCTAGACGAGTTAAATGTATGACCGACCAACAATATTTTTTTAATACCATCATTTTCATAGGACATACTTAGCCTTAATCTTCAACCCTTAAGGTGGTTCCCATACATTTTTTTTTATTTAATTTTTTTTTAGGACTTCATAGCGATCACATGGTTCACCTTAGAGGGGTAAAATGTGTGACCGACCCCCATTATATAAATAATCACGCGCAAGGACAGTGTTTTGGTTAAAAAATCTTTTTTATTAACTTCCAATATTTCGGTCCCCATCGAGAATCATCAGCAGAAAATAAAGTTGGATTTTCAACACAAAAAACTTTAAACTATTGATCCTCCTTCTTCGTCATTAGTGCTATATTTAATGACGAAGAAAGAGAAGATTATATTTATTTCAATAGTTTTAAGTTTTCGGCGTTGAAAATCCAATTTTAATCCCTTCAAGAAAACCTATATGCAGTTTTGAAAAATCTCGAAAAGGCTTCGTGGACGCTTTATATGCAATATGGGACCTCATAGGATACGAAATTTAAAAAAAAAAATCTTGCACATAGGCCTTCTTGAAGGCCAACCAACGACGATTTATTTAATAAAACACTGGCCTTGTGTTGAATTACACAGCCCGACAAAATTAAAAAAGATTGTTGCTTCTTTGAATTTATCAAATGATTCTAGTTAATTTGGGTGCGCTGAATTCAAATCTGTAATCAGTTTGTCTCTATCAGCTCTAGTTTTCATGATATAGCTTTTTTATACCCTCCACTTATGACATCCAATTATGACAGTAAAAAAGAAATTTTGATGAAAAAAAAAGATTTTTGAAAAAACTGACAGACGGCCAGACTGTCATAATTGGAGGCCATAAGTGGAGGGTATAAAAAAGCTATATCATGAAAACTAGAGCTGATAGAGACAAACTGATTACAGATTTGAATTCAGCGCACCCAAATTAACTAAAATCAGTTGATAAATTCAAAGAAGCAAATTGAGTGTTAGCCTGTGTTATTTATTTACTTAATTACTTTTCTATAAAAAATCTCTAATAAATTTATCGTTAAGAAACATTTTCAGAGTTTGTTGAATTTTCTGTATACTCTTAGAAAAAATAATAGAATTGATAAAAAAAATATACGTATGAGTAATATTTTTTGAATATTACTCATACGCTACATAATACGTACTACTTAACAATTAATAACACTGTGCAACACCCAAAATCGGAATGGGATGAAACCAAAAGCAAATGAAAGATGATATTCCATAACAAACCCCTCAAGGCTTTTTTCCAGTTCAGAGCTAGATTTTTTTACACGCATTTAAAGTTAGTGCACTTTTATTATAATTATAATAATAAATGCTTGAAAATTGTATTAGTGGCGAATGATTAATATTGTAATTGCCTTTAAATAACAATCATACTCAACGGTGTCCAGTGTTTTATGTTAATAATTGCCTTTAAATAACAATCATACGCAACGTTGTTTTGTGGTTTATTTGAATAATTTGGCTATTCAGTAAATAGGTACTGGACTAGAGATGGGCGCGTGAGTGAATTTTGACTCACGCACGCTCACGCTCACGAAATAAAAATATTACTCACGCACGATCACGCACGAGATTATTTGTTCTGCTCACGTTCACGCACGCTCACGTGAGTAACTAAAATTTTTCTCACGCTCACGAAATAATCACGCTCACGAAGACTCACGAAATTAAAATTAGCTAATTTTTATTTTACGTCTTTCGATTTCTTGCACAAAAAGTGTTGAATTTCCTTAAAACAATAATTAAAATCACAATTTTTAATTAATTACCCTCCAAATTCAATATAACGACGATTTTTTTACTCGTTTTCTGTTTCAAACAGCACAAAACAATCACGCAAACTCACGAAACAAAAATTACTCACGCACGCTCACGCACGAAACTATTTTTTATAATCACGCGCACTCACGATCACGTGAGTAAAAATAAATTTCACTCACGATCACGCGTGATTCACGCGAATCACGAAAAATTCGTGTCACGCGCGCATCTCTATACTGGACCGATTGCAGCAAAATTCATACCAGTCATAGCTAAAGTAATTTTCAGCTTAAGTTTAGAAACTGGACCCTACATGTTCAATAAGGGCACAACCAGGATATGTTTAGTACACACAAACTTTAAATGCTTTAAAATCACCAACTTTAAATGCGTGTAAAATAAAATCTAGCTCTGACCTAAAAAAAAGGCCTTGTGGGTTTTGTTATGGAAAACGTCAGCTTTCCTTTGCTTTTGGTTTCATCCCATTCCGATTCCGAAGGTTCGGTTTTGTATCACTGTGTAATTATTTTTTTCCCCCAAAAGTAAAACATTTTCGTAATAAAGAATACTTGAAACAAAGGTTGAAAAATAATAATAATTTGCAATTGTTCTTTGTAATTTACTGATATCTTTTAATCAATTTTCCATAAATTTTATTTCTTTTTCACAAGACTTTTATATTATCTTATTTCATTTCTTTTTTATTAAAAAAAAATTCTTTAAGCTATATTTTCTCCGCATTTGTCTTGTCTTTATTCTAGAATGGTCATTGTTAAACCGATACCGTTTACGCGGAAATTGTTATTATTTCCGTTTAAATGGATGACCGGAAGCATTAACTATGACTATGATTTAAAACTTAGCATTACAACAGTATTATAAATAATAGTGCTTATTATGAAGATGATGATGAAGATGATAACTTTGTGCTTTTTTTTTGTCTTTCTTGTATTAAAAGAAAGATAAACTACTGTTTATAATAATTTGTTATTTTTTTAAGTATTTTTTTTTACTCTAAAATAAAAAAAGAATGCAAATTTATTTAGCTTTATAAAGTTTATTTCAAAAATTTCTTTATACATTAATTTTCTTAAAGGTTTTTATGGTTTAATTATAGTATTTAGTATGAAAATATATTTAACCAAAATAGAAATATAAATTTCGTTTACCTGTGAAAACAAATTGTTTGCTGTTATGCGAAAAAACGCAACCATTTGGGTACCATAATGTTTTTTAGAAATTTTTTCAAATGAAAAACTGCAAACCATACCAAAAAAAATGTATGGAAACAAGTTATGTTGTGAAAAAAGCTACAAGTTAAAAACTATATTTCACATGAAGTGGTAAGACACACACGACATGCAATAATAAGGAATTTAACCCATACAGGGAAACAAATATTTTAAATGTAGCCTTATAAAATAAATTAAAAAATTAACTAAGAAAAAACTTTTGTTTGAATTAAGTGGAGATGGTTTGGTCGGACATTTCGTTTGAAATTTAGAGCTGTATTATGTTGCGTATTAAGTACATAAATTCTGAAATTACTGAAATTACATACGAATATAAGACTTGATGTTTTGCCAGAAACGATTGTCAATTTGCTAAATACTCTTGACAATGGAATTTGACGAATTCCGAAACATGTGTCGAGTAAGTCTTACAAAATGACCAAACCAATCAATTCAAAACAAACAACTTTATAAATAGTTTCTTGAAAATTGTTTGTTTAACAATATCATCGCAACGAATAATAAATTTTTTTTATTAATTTAAAAATTAAAACAGAATTTTGAAAAAAAAATGGGGGGCCCCTGTAGGCTAGTTGGTAGCGTGCTAGCCTATGAAACAGGGGGTCGTGGGTTCGATTCCCACCAAAACCCTTGGTCAATTTCGCTAAAACGAGACGACGGTCATTGCTACCAGTTCTCGGTTAGGTTAAAATTATTTAAAATGAGTTGTAAATAAAAATTGGAAAAATAAATAAAAACTGATCATTGGATCAAATTAAAAAAATAAAAAAAATAAAATATTCTTAATAAGTAAAAACGATATTCGTCATTTTCCTATTTTAAATTTTAATTTTCTTGAAATTTTAAATTTTGCCGATTTATTTTTAATAATCCGAAATACATATAGAGGGCGAAAACTCAAAACTTGCTATCTGCAACATTATCGAAAGAGAGTTTTCGATAGAAATGCGGTCACTGAATTAGTTGTCATCTCTCAAATTAATGTTTAAATGAAATATTATTTAAAAAACAATTGTTTTTAATTATATTGTAGAACAATTATTAATAATAACTTTTAAAATTACCTTAAAATAACAGTTCTTTTTAATCTCCTAAAAAATGTTCATTATGCAGATAGCAAGTTTTGAATATTCGCCCTCGATATATTCTTCTGAGAATTAATAATTCTGATTAATTTTTATAAGAAAATAAAAATTGTTTTATTACACCTTCAAAAAATTATATTTTGAGCAGATTTATTTTAGCTCGAGGTCATTATTTCCTTTACTAATTAAAACTATGATATTCTCATAGAATTATTTTCAAGAAAATTATTCTTTAGCTATCTGTCATTAAAATTCCCGTTTCCACATGTAGTATAGGGGTTTAATATTTGCTTAATAGTCTTGACAATTGAAGTTTTAATTAGTAAAGGAAATGAAGACCTCGAGCTAAAATAAACCTATTCACAATATTTTTAACATGAAAGTGTTTTTGGGTTGGTATCTAAAATAAAAATAAGAATTAATGTTTTCATTTTCCTAAAACCAAAAAGGTTTGAAACTTCTATTTGTAATATGGATTATAACACTGTACAACAATTTCAAACTTTTTCCAAAATTACGGGGTTTCAACGATTGATTCTGGTAGAAAAGACAAAAAAAAAATACACGTGTGTCGGCGTTGTGCAAGATCACATCGGAATTTTATTTTAGAGACGGTTCATGTTTCTCAGCTTTGGCCTATTTTTGCAACATATCGGTATATAACACTGTGTTTTCTTTACATCTGAGGTGTATGGTATGTTCAAGAACTTCATCGTGATATGGGCAACTACATCAGACTTAAAATTAACCCTTAGGGGGCAACCTTGTATTGACTGGATTTTGGTGATTGTGTTAAGCTTTGGGCTTTGATGTGTTCTGACATATATAGTAAAATTTTATGACCAATATTTTTGTAGAACATTTCATCACCGCCCTCACCCTCTTTCGGAGTGCTTTTTATGATTTGGTCTCCTTTACCAGAATCAATCGTCGGAACCCCGTAATTTTGTTAAGTGTTGTACTGTGTAATTTACCTGCTGGTGCATTAAAATTTTTTCAACAATTTTTTTTTTTAATATTTTTTTTTTTCATCAAAAATTTGTCTTTATCAAATTTTTTGACCATATAAGCTACCGACTAACAAAAGAAAATAAGAACTACTAATTTTCTTAAAAACCAAAAGGTTTGAATCTTCTATTTGTAAATAAACTAAATATTTAAAATATTTGTAAATAAACTAAATGGAATGTTTTTTGTTAATGATTTTTTTAACATTTTAGAAAATTAAATTCCAAGAACATTTTACCTTGTCTTATAGAGAAAATTACAAACTTTTGAAAGAGCTTGATACCAAGTAAATCGCATGTCAGGATCTTATATTATAAGCTTTCAAAAAGGGTCCAAAATGGCCTTTTTCGGCACTTTAACCGCGAATAACTCAAAATCCTGACGTGATAGACATATTTGGGTAGCAGATTTGGAATCAGCGCAACAAACACTACCTAAATCACTTACCATAATTCAATACCCATTTTCATGTTGAGCTGTGTAATAATTTACCTGCTGGTGAATTAAAACGTTTTTCACCAGCTGGTGAATAAAACGTAACATAAATATTTTTCAACAAAAAAAGAATCATCAACTTTTTTTATCAATTTTTTTCCATTTCATAAGAAGCTCAAATTGTTTAACGACTGCGTCTAGCAGGGGAACCTATTACAGTCCCGTGGTATCACAATGGACCTCAGATTCTACGTGTGTTGACGTGAAAAGTCAGCAGCCACTTAAGACATAACCTAACCTCCCCAGATTTCGTATATTTTGCTCTTTTTCTTTTTTTAAGGAAATAATGGCAAATAAAGATTTTATAAAAAATTTCATACAAAACAAATTTTTTTAATTTTTTTAGTGATCCCCTGATTTCGATAGTGATCCCCATATTTCGCCTATTTTGCTCTATCTCTTTTTTTAAGAAATAATGGCAAATAAAGATTTTATAAAAAATTTCTTACAAAAATAGATTTTTTTTAAATTTTTGATAGTGATCCCCAGATTTCGTCTATTTTTCTCTATCTCTTTTTTAAGGAAATAATGTCAAATAAAGATTTTATTAAACATTTCATACAAAAACAGATTTTTTGAAATTTTTGATTGTGATCCCCAGATTTCGTCTATTTTGCTCTATCTCTTTTTTTAAAGAAATAATGGCAAATAAAGATTTTATTAAACAAAAATAGATGTTTTGAAATTTTTGATAGTGATCCCCATATTTCGTCTATTTTGCTCTATCTAATTTTTTTAAGGAAATAATGGCAAAATAAGATTTTATAAAAAATTTCGTACAAAAAAAGATTTTTGGAAATTTTCCTCTATCTCTTGTTTTTAAGGAAATAATGGCAAATAAGCATTTTTTAAAAAATTTCATACAAAAATAGATTTTTTTTAATTTTTGATAGTGATCCCCAAATTTCGTCTATTTCGCTCTATCTCATTTTTTTAAGGAAATAATGGCAAAATAATATTTTATAAAAAATTTCATGCAAAAATAGATTTTTTTAAATTGTTGATAGTGATCCCCAGATTTCGTTTATTTTGCTCTATCTCTTTTTTTAAAGAAATAATGGCAAATAAAGATTTTTTAAAAAATTTCATACGAAAAAAGATTTTTGGAAATTTTTGATATTGATCCCCAGATTTCGTCTATTTTGCTCTATCTCTTTTTTTAAGGAAATAATGGCAAATAAAGATTTTATACAAAATTTCATACAAAAATAAATTTTTTGAAATTGTTGATAGTGATCCCCAGATTTCGTCTATTTTGCTCTATCTCATTTTTTTAAGGAAATAATGGCAAAATAAGATTTTATAATAAATTTCATACAAAAATATATTTTTTTAAATTTTTGATAGTGATCCCCAGATTTCGTCTATTTTGCTCTATCTCTTTTTTTAAAGAAATAATGGCAAATAAAGATTTTTAAAAAAACTTCTACAAAAATAGATTTTTGGAAATTTTTGATAGTGATACCCAGATTTCGTATATTTTGCTCTATCTCTTTTTTTAAAGAAATAATGGCAAATAAAGATTTTATAAAAAATTTCATACAAAAATATATTTTTTAAATTTTTGATAGTGATCCCCAGATTTCGTCTATTTTGCTCTGTCTCTTTTTTTAAGGAAATAATTGCAAAAAAAGAGTTATAAAAAATTTCATATAAAACTAGATTTTTTTTTAATTTTTGATAGTGATCCTCAGATTTCGTCTATTTTGCTCTATTTCTTTTTTAAGAAATAATGGCAAATAAAGATTTAATAAAATATTTCATACAAAAATAGATTTTGGCGTTTTTGATAGTGATTCAAAGATTTTGTCTATTTTGCAAATAAAAATTTTTTAAAAAATTTCACACAAAAAAAGATTTTGAATTTTTTGATATTGATCCTCAGATTTCGTCTAATTTGCTCTGTCTCTTTTTTTTAAGGAAATAATGGCAAATAAAAATTTTATAAAAGATTTCATACAAAACTAAATTTTTAAATTTTTTTAGTGATCCCCTGATTTAGTCTATTTTGTTCTATCCCTTTTTTGAACAAAATAATGGCACTTAAAGATTTTATAAAAAATTTCATACAAAAATAGATTTATTTAAATTTTTGATAGTGATCCCCAGATTTCGTCTATTTTGCTTTATCTCTGTTTTTTAAGGAAATAATTGCAAAAAAAGAGTTTATAAAAAATTTCATACAAAAATTTATTTTTTTAAATTTTTGATAGTGATCCACAGATTTCGTCTATTTTGCTTTATCCCTTTTTTTAAAGAAATAATGCAAATAAAGATTTTATTAAACATTTCATACAAAGATTAATTTTTTGAAATTTTTATAGTGATCCCCAGATTTCTCGTCTATTTTGCTCTATCTCTTTTATTAAAGAAATAATGGCAAAAAGAGTTTATAAAAAATTTCATTCAAAAACAGATTTTTTTTAATTTTTTTTTTTTGTTTTTCCCCAAATTTTCGTCTATTTTGCTCTATCTCTTTTTTTAAAGAAATAATGGCAAATAAAGATTTTTTAAAAAATTTCATACAAAAACAGATTTTTTTAAATTTTTGATAAAAAATTTCATACAAAAATTGATTTTTTGATAGTGATTCACAGATTTAATCGTCTCTAAAATAAATTTCCGATGTGATCTTGCAAAACGAGGACACACGCATGTTTTTTTTTTGTCTCCTCTACCAGAATCAATCATTGGAACCCCGTAATTTTTTTTAAGTGTTGTACTGTGTAATTAACCTGCTGGTGAATTAAAATTTTTTCATAAATTTTTTTTTCTTCAATATATTTTTATACCCTACACCACACTGTGGTACAGGGTATAATGAGTTAGTGCTGAGGTTTGAAACTACCCGAAATATTGGTCCCAGACCCACATTTAAGCATACCGATCGACTAAGAATCACTTTTTGCGTCGATTTAGCCATGTCCGTCCGTTCGTCTGTCCGTGTAAACGGTGTAAATACGATACAGGTCGTAATTTTTAATCAATTGACTTGAAATTTAAAACTTAAGCCCAAGCACGAAGCCTATTGAAATTGGAAAAAATCGGTCCATATTTAGACCTAGCCCCCATACAAACGTCCCCTATAGTTTTGGCACAAATGACTCTAATAACCGTATTATAATTGGTATATTTTCTAAATTTAGCAGGTAATCGTATTTTGTCTTCACAAATTACTATTCCGAGTTTTAAAGGAATCGAACCAGTTCTTCTTGTAGCCCCCATAAAAACCACCTTCCCGATTTTCACATAAATCTTTAAAATTTTATGAAAATAGAAAATATTAAATAAAAATTCTGTTTGTGTATGCTAAACCCGTACTTTAATAACCTTATCAAATCTGATTTACATCGGACCATTTTTCGACTAAGGCTCCGTATAAAAATGTCCCCGGTATACAGTTAAAGCGGTTTATTGGCAAGAAATCAAAGCCTATTTCACTTGAATTTGATTTGTGAGTGTTTTTTACACTTATTAAGGATTTCACAAAATAAAGATCCAATCGGTAAATGTTTGAACTTATTTTCCGGTAAACTCTGGTGTAAGGTATTTTTTTCATAAAATTTTTTTTTTCATTAAAATTTTTTTTTTATCAAAAATTTGTTTTTTCAAAATATTCCTGCTTTTTTTTCTTAATTGTTAAAATTTTTCCAAAATTTCTTTTTTTTATACCCTCCACTTATTGTAATTGTTAGAGAGTATAATATATTCTTACTTGGATCTTAGAAGGTGTTATGAAGTTTTTCATAAAATATATGAAAGTATTCATTGATAAAAGGTTAAATAGCCAGGTAAGTAAAGGAAAATCGCATCCTTACGAATAACATTTTCGAATTTCGTGATCGCCGCGCAAATTATGGTTCGTTTTGGTCTAAAAACTCTATGTTTATATTTTTAGCCAAATCCGACAATATTAGCCTGTGCCGCTGAAGGGTTAAAGTTTTGCCATAAAAAGTTTTTAAAATTTAAATTTTTTTTTTTTAGTTTTGACAAGCTAAATTTTTGACAATTTTAACCCGTGCTGTTGCAGATTAAGGTTTGGCCCTTAAAAAAAATGTTTGGTTTGGATTTTTTTTCCAGCCCATACAATAACCAACCCCTCCCCCCCCGGCGGCATGGGTTACAATTATCCGATTTGGTTACAAATTTAAATACGTAAACTTAATTTTGGGTCGTAGAAACCATTGGCATTCTTCGTTTTTACAAGTCAGGTCAAAATCAAGAGATATTATAATGTTAAGTTAGCGATTAATTATGTTTTTCTACGAAAAATTCGTTTTTCTCGGCAATCGACGAAATTCGAAAAAAAGTTATTGTTCGTGTTAATTAGCTAACTCGTGTGAGGAAAAAAATAATTTTCAAAGTGTATTTTTTTTTATTCTAAGGTTTTTATTTTAAAACCCCTTTAAAAAATAAGATGTACACCAAATCTTTTAAATTTTCTGTTCTACTCCCCACAAAGGGTTAATATAACTAACGTTTAGCAACCACTTAAGCCATATTGTGTCCTCGTAGTCAGATTCCTTGTTTTTGCAATGGTTTTTTTTGTTTTCTCTACATTAGACGACACGCTACTCATGTGTTTTGCGCCTTTTTTGTAATTGAACGTGTGTGTGTGTGTTGGATCGTAAGCAATGTTGCTGCAACATTTTAATGTCCATATGTGGCATATATTTGGGGCATAATATGCATGTTTTCAGTAATTGATTATCAAAAATTCCACATATATTTTCTGTAGATTTTCTTTTTTGTTTATTTGTTTTTGGTATGTGTGTATTTTACGCTTAAAAATGTTGCCTTTATACATTTTGATTGTTTATTTTTGTGGGCAAGGGTTTAGACAAAATGATTTTAGTACCTTTACTTTCTTTCCACTTTTACCAAGAGCTTTATTTATTATTTAGCTATAAAAAGCTAAAATAAATACTTTTACTTGTACAATGTTGAAAGGGAGGGGTTGTAAGAGTATGGGTGAGTATGTCGTTTCCTATTTGAAATCTACCATATTCTATGTTACTTTTTATTTAGTCTCTAATAGCTTCTGCTTTAGTGTTCTCTCTCCTCCCTAGGGTAACTTGCCATATTTGTATCATTTTTAGTATTTTGACCATAACCCTTCTTATTTTCCGTTTTTATTTTAGTAACCCCAAACCCATTAACTCTAAAAACACACACATATAGCCTATGTTAACTTTAACATATTCAAATGTTTTATAGGTATTTGCTATAGTATTTGTAAATGTTTTTGTATGGTTGTGTTTATATAGATTTTTGTTTTTGTGCATGTATGTATGTGTGAAAAACATACAATAAACTGTTTGTGTTTATTGCATTAGCAACAACAACAAAAAAAACAAGTAACAATTTTTAGTGGCAATAGGAAATGTTTTGGACAAATTAATGTTTGCTATTGTTTTTTTTTGTCGTTGTTGTTATTTTCACACACATATGGGGGTTTTCGTGTCAACTGACACAAATTTTGAAACCGATGTCTTCCAATCGAAATGAAATTTGCACCAAGGTTAGTCCTATTGGATAGTAGTTCAGACACAATTTTTCAACCAGATCGGTCAAGAACTCTCTGAGTTAGAGGGGGTCGAAATTTGACATTTTGGCCAAAGAGGTGTTGATTCTAATCCATGTAACTTCTTACCTATTGTTTTTAGCAAAATGTGTCCAAAAGAGTTTAGATAGCTATTTCTTCAGTCTTTCGAAAAAAAAATATAAAAAAAAAAAAAAAAAAAATTTTGATTTTTTTTCTTAAAAATCCAAAACTTTTTTGACCGCAAATTGGGCCCCTTTTTTTTTTTTTTTTTGATTCAAAAGAAAGCTTAGGCGATTTCCTTTAAGAGCTGTGGGGTCGCTTAGTGGGATGCGAGTGGGATATCTATGAATTTTTTTTTTTAAACCTTGGAACACAAAAAACGGTTCTTCAATTTGCACTATTAAGCGTGGGATAGCTAACCAGTTTTCGATTTCGATCCGCGATACCCACTAATTTTTTTAGGTTCGAAAAAGAAAGCACGAGCCAAAAAATGGGGGCGGTGGGGAGGGGCCATATGGCCCCTCATTGGGGTCAAAGTTGGGCGTAAAGTGGTAAAAATCCTCAAAAAGCCCCAAAACTCCCGTAGAAACGCCCCTGGAGGGGTGCAATGTGAGACCGACCTCCAATAATTTTCTGCCCCCAAAATTTTTTTTGAACATACCTTACCCCTACTTCCACTTCCTAAGGGGGCTCCCATACACACCATTTTAAAAAAAAAATTGATCATACCATTCTAACTTACCCTAAAGTGCTCCTAGCGGGGCCAAATGTATGACCGACCTCCATTATTTTATTATTTCCAACATTTTTTTCAAACATACCTACAATGTATCTTTAACCCTTAAGGTGGTACCCATACATTTCTGTTTTATTAAACCAGCTCTACCGCCCCTACCGTGCCTCCTAGAGAGGCAAAAATTACGACCAACCCCCATTATTTTTTAGTTACCAACATTTTGTCCGAACATCATAACACCCTATCTCCACTCCCTAAGGGGCTCCCATACATTATAAAAACATGTATTTTTAAAAACTAATAAAAAAATAAGAAAAAATGTATGGGGACCCCCTTAAGAGTTGAAAATAAAGGGTAGGTATATTCTGAGAAAATGTTGGAGTTGAAAAAATATTGGGGGTCGGTCATACATTTTACTTCTCTAGGGGCACCCTATGGACAGTTAGAGCGGTAGCAGCAAATTTCATAAAAATGTCATTTTGTATGGGAGCCCCCTTAGGAAGTGGAAATAGGGGTAAGGTATGTTCAAGAAAAATGTTGGGGGCAGAAAATTATTGGAGGTCGGTCTCACATTGCACCCCTCCAGGGGCGTTTCTAGGGGAGTTTTGGGGCTTTTTGAGGATTTTTATCTTTTTACGCCCAACTTTGACCCCAATGAGGGGCCATATGGCCCCTCCCCACCGCCCCCATATTTTGGCTCGTGCTTTCTTATTCGAACCTAAAAAAATTAGAGGGTATCGCGGATCGAAATCGAAAACTGGTTTGCTATCCCACACCTAATAGTGCAAATTGAAGAACCGTTTTTTGTGTTCCAAAGTTAAAAAAAAATTTTTTCATAGATATCCCACACTTAAAGGAAATCACCTAAGCTTTCTTTTGAATCAAAAAAAAAAAAAAAAGGGCCCAATTTGAGGAAAAAGTCAAAAAAGTTTTGGATTTTTAAGAAAAAAAATCAAAATTTTTTTTTTTATTTTTTTATATTTTTTTTTTCGAAAGACTGAAGAAATAGCTATCTAAACTCTTCGGGACACATTTTGCTAAAAGCAATAGGTAAGAAGTTACATGGATGAGAATCAACACGTCTTTGGCCAAAATGTCAAATTTCGACCCCTTCTAACTCAGAGAGTTCTTGACCGATCTCGTTGAAAAATTGTGTCTGAACTACTATCCAATAGGACTAACCTTGGCGCAAATTTCATCCCGATCGGAAGACATCGGTTTCAAAAGTTGTGTCAGTTGACACGAAATCGTCACCACAAATGCAAAACAACGTAACAACACTTTTTAGAATTTTACAGGAGAAGCAAAAAACGTTATTAAATGAAAAATATTTGCAATATAAAAGACTTTTGTGAAGTGTTAGCTTAAAAAACTGTGATAAATCCATTTCTGAAATAAAAAAGTCGGTTTTGTAAATATTTTTTGAGATATGTGGGTTACGTTTTTCGTGGAATCGTGTTTTGTAAAACAAAACGACGTAACATCAAAAAGTTGAATAAATTGCTATTTTTTTTGGAAATAATTCAGCCATTCAGTAAGTACTGGACCGAGAGCCATGAAATTTGTAGTGGTTATAGCTAACGTATTTTCAAGCTTCAGTCTGGAAGTTGGAGTCCAGCCGTTGAACGGGGGAGGCAGCAGAACCCCCCAAAGTAGGGCACCTTTTATATACGAACACTTAAAACATTTGCCATTTTTTTTTTGTTTATCATATTTCTTAAAAAATATATGCGGATAATGTGCTAGTAGCGGCCTAAAAAACCTCTTTAGTGGGTGTGGTTATCTCTTATACTTTCCGAAATAGAACCATTTTAAAATGTATAATTTAAAAATTTTACCGATCCGGCTTCAGTTTTTTGCTAATAGCAAAGCCGCATTTATTCCAATTTATTTTAAACTAATTTCATTTAAAAACTATATAGATTTCTGATTTAAAAAAAAAATAACAAACCGATATCTTGTTTTAGTCCGAAAATACATTATTTTAAAGTTAAAAATTAAAAAAAAAATACGATTTTTTTTTGTACAAAGGACCAACACTCTTTTGACTCTAGATAAAAAGTTTCGTTCAGAACATTTTGAAAGCTCGTGTAGGGGTCATTATTTGTGAAATCAATCATGAATATTTTCGACCCCCTCCGATATTGATGAAATTTGGTTAAGTTCTTACACTACGTAAAAAACTAACAAATGCAAATTTTCAGCCCTCTAAGTCAACAGGGGCCGAAAATACGAAGGGTCAAAATTTCCCCCAAAATCTCCCAGTCGCGACACTTTACACCGTAAAAACTTAATATCGTTGGTTCTATTATAGCTAGAAAGCCCATTTTAGGTTTGTTTTGAAGCTCATAATATGCTCTACAAGACCTACCATAACCAAAAAATTTTCGAAAAAAAATAAGGGTTACCTCCCTTATTTTAAGGTCGTGATAAAGGGAGGAGAAAATGGGGAGGATGGTATCCCCCGATTTTTTTTTTACTTGCTAATCTTTCAGAGAAAGTCCTAAAGAATACATTCTAAAATTTTTAAGTTGGGACAACAATGGGATCACTCAAAATCAAAATTTTTCACAACTTCCCCTAAAATCTCTAAATCGTAACACTCTTGAACCTTAAAAATTTAATAGCATAAGTGCTATTGTAGCTACAGAGCCCATTTTTGTTTGTTTTAAAGCTTATAGTACGCTCTACAATACCTACCTTAACCAAAAAATTTTAGAAAAAAAGGAAGGGTGCCCACCTTATTCAAAGGTCGTGACAAAGGGTGGAGGAAATGGGGGAAAGTATCCCCCGAGTTTTTTTTTACTTGGTATTCTCAAAGTGCAAGTCCTAATGAACATATCCTAAAATTTTTATGTTGGGACAACAATCAGATCGACCAAAATCAAAATTTCCAATTTCCCTTAAAATCTCCAAATCGCGACACTCTTGCACATTACAAATTTAATATCGTGGACTGTATTGTAGCTACAGAGTCCATTTTTGGCTTGTTTTAAAGCTCTTAATATGCCCTACAATATTACTATCACAAAAAAAAAATAAAAAAAATGAGGGTTGCCGCTTTGTATTAAAAGATCGTGGCAAGGGGTGGGGGAAATTGGGGGACAGTATCCGCCAATTTTTTTTTCATCTTGTTTTTTTTTAAGAGTAAGTTCTAGAGAGCATATCCTGGAATTTTTATCTTGGGAGTCCAATGGTAGGCGCAAGAATGTCGCGATTTGTTGATTTTGGGGGAAAATTTTGAAAAATTTTGATTTTGGTCGACCCCATTGTTGTCCCAACATAAAAATTGTAGACTATGTTCATTAGGACTTGCACTTTGAGAATACCAAGTAAAAAAAAAATCGGGGGATACTTTCCCCCATTTCCTCCACCCTTTGCCACAACCTTCAAATAAGGGGGGCACCAATTCCTTTTTTTGGATTTTTTTTTGGTTTTTGTATGTCTTGTAGAGCGTATTATAAGCTTTAAAACAAAAAAAAATTGGCTCTGTAGCTGCAAAAGCACTTATGATATAAAATTTTTAATGTTAAAGAGTGTTGGGATTTGGAGATTTTGGGGAAAATTGTGAAAAATTTTGATTTTGAGCGATCCCATTGTTGTCCCAACATAAAAATTTTAGAATATATTCTTTAGGACATTCTCTCAAAGATTAGCAAGTAAAAAAAAAATCGGGGGATACCATCCTCCCCATTTTCTCCTCCGTATATCACGACCTTAAAATAAGGGAGGTAACCCTTATTTTTTTCGAAAATTTTTTGGTTATGGTAAGTCTTGTAGAGCATATTATGAGCTTCAAAACAAGCCAAAAATGGGCTTTCTAGCTAAAATAGAACCAACGATATTAAGTTTTTTCGGTGCAAAATGTCGCGACTGGGAGATTTTGGGGGAAATTTTGACCCTCCGTGTTTTCGCCCACTGTTTACTTAGAGGGCTGAAAATAAGTGTGTGTCAGTTTATCACTTAGTGTTACAACTAAACCAAATTTCATCAAAATCGGAGGGGGTCACGAAAATTGTTAGCTATTTTTGATTGATTTCACTAAGACTGACCCGTAGATGAGTTTAAATCAAAAATAAAATCCGAGGTGTAAATATTGCGTCCGCCAGCACAATCCAAAATTGGCCTAATTTTGAATGCCGCCTTTATTTTCCTAACAGTTAGGAATATTACCCATTTTTTGATAAATTTAACTAAATTTTATGAAAATTCATGAAATTTTTTTTCAGTGTAGGAGCATCCTTGGGACAGTTAGAGAGATGAGAATTAATTTTATAAAAATTTAATTTTGTATGGATGCTCCGTTCGGGAATAACGAGAAGGCGTAGAACTGTTAGGAAAAATATTGAGTTCTTAAAATGAATGGGGGTCAATCTTCCATTGAACTTCTCTAGAAGCGACCCCGAGGCAATCGTTGGTGCTTTTTTACCCCTTTACCGCCACTTTTTTGCCAAAACAGTTGCCTACGAGTCGCTTCTAGAGGGGTGCAATCATTTGAATTCATTTTGAATTAATTCGTTTGAATTAATTCATTTTGAATTAATTCATTTTGAATTAATTCATTTTGAATTAATTCATATTGAATTAATTTATTTTGAATTAATTCAAAATGAATTTTGAATTAATTCATTAAAAATGAACTCATATTGAATTAATTCATTTTGAATTAATTCATTTTGAATTAATTCATTTGAATTAATTCATTTTGAATTAATTAATTTTGAATTAATTCATTTGAATTAATTTATTTTGAATTAATTTATTTTGAATTAATTCATTTTGAATTAATTCATTTTGAATTAATTCATTTTGAATTAATTCATTTTGAATTAATTCATTTTGAATTAATTCATTTTGAATTAATTCATTTTGAATTAATTCATTTGAATTAATTCATTTTGAATTAATTCATTCAAAATGAATTCATTTTGAATTTATTCATTTTGAATTAATTCATTTTTAATTAATTCATTTTGAATTAATTCATTTTGAATTAATTCATTTGAATTAATTCATTTTGAATTAATTCATTTTGAATTAATTCATTTTGAATTAATTCATATTGAATTAATTTATTTTGAATTAATTCATTTTGAATTAACTCATTTTGAATTAATTCATTTTGAATTAATTCATTTTGAATTAATTCATTTTGAATTAATTCATTTTGAATTAATTCATTTTGAATTAATTCATTTGAATTTATTAATTTTGAATTAACTCATTTGAATTAATGCATTTTGAATTAATTCATTTTGAATTAATTCATTCATTTCATTTTCATTTTGAATTAATTCATTTTGAATTAATTCATTTTGAATTAATTTATTTTGAATTAATTCATTTTTAATTAATTCATTTTGAATTAATTCATTTTGAATTAATTCATTTTGAAAAAATGAAACGTTTTTGGTTCTTAAACATTTTAAACTGATTCATTCAAACGCATTCATTAAAACTAGATAAATTTTTCGTTTTTCCTATACAATTTATCTGTCAAAATAAAACGCCGTTTAAATTTGACGTTTAACATATGGAGAAAACGAATAAATTAACTAGTTTAAATGAATAATGAATAATAAAAACAAAACTTAAGCATTGCTTTACATCTTTCAAAAAAAAAACTTCGAGATCTTCAAAAACTTTAAAAAAACCTTTATACTTAACATTTTTTATATAAAATCTTTCAGATTCTATAAAATACTTAAGAGTTCTTATAAAAGGTAAGGTTTTATCAACATATTTAAAGAATTTTGCTGTAGTAAGGATCCAAAAAAAATAGAGTTTTTGATCTCACTTTGTTAAAAAAAAATATTTAGAACCCGAAGGTTTCTTTATAAGAAAACGGGTATGATTTTATTTTTATTAACTTAAAGTTTTACCTCAGAATCAAAGGGTTGTTTTTGTAAAGAAAATTTTGAAGTTTTAAATTTTTTTTTAAGTTCTTGAAATTGGTTTTGGTATAGGAAAAGTTTTAGGAAGAAAGGACAAATTTTTAAAAAACTCTGTGTGTTCTTAGGAAAATAAAAAATAAATTAGGAATTTCCAATTGTACTGGTAAATTACACAGAATTTGAAACAGGATTCTCAAAACCTGTGGATCTAGCTATTTTCATTTACAAAAAAAAAAAATACCCACGTAATTACTGTTAAAAAAACGGAATTTTAAAATTCAATTTCTCAAAACTAATTTTAAATAAAATCTACGTTCTTTTTCAACAAGGCCAAACATTATGTCAATTCGATTACCAAAAATTCAAACTATCTGGAAAGTTTTGTTTACTTTTTGTATTAAAAATTTCCAGCTGTAGTAAAAATAGTAAAAAAGAAAAGATTGTCGTAACGTAATCGAACGGACCTATTAAATTAAAACAAAAAATATTTGGTTAAAAACGACAAATTAAAAACAAAATTATACAATTTTGGAAAATTTTAAGAGATAAATTTTTTGAAAATTTTATGTTCATTTTTATCAGAAATATTTATTCAATTTGTATGGTGGATGTCTTAGATATTTATGCGATTTCAATAAAAATATATTGAAATATATTAATATTTGTCCGTTTACATATAAATTGTGTGTGTAACACTGCTGTTACGTTGTTTTGGTTTATGAAATGCAAGAACTTGCTAATAGGTTTTTTTGTTTATTGTTAATAAATTCGCAATTTTTCAACTTAGACTTCCAAAATTTTCCAGAGACATGTAGAGTAGTCAAATGCATCATAATCAATCAAAAACTCGATTTTGATTTTTTTGTTGTTACGTTGTTTTGCATTTAAGGTGACGATATACACACATGCATAGAAATGTTTTATTGAACAAATTGTTGTTATCGCTTTTTGTTACTTCCGTTTTTGTTGTTTTTGCTTAACTGGCTGTACATTATTTTATATAATACATACAATCTACAATGCTCGAAAACAACTACAATTACTTACATGTGTTAATGCGTTGCGAAAACATTTGTGTGTGAGTGTATGTGTTTTTTTGTTTACCTGAAAGAATTCAGAAATTATGAAAATTGTTTGAGGGGATTGTAAGTTTACATAGAGAAAAGTAAATTTTCAAAAAAAAAAAAACGGAAGAGTAAAATTTCAAAAAAAAATTTGTAGCAACCGAATATTGTAGTTGTTTCAATTTAATGTCATATAGATTTAACTAATTCTGTGGCTATAACATTCATAAAAAAAAAAAATTTCAATCCTAATTTCGATATTCCCAGAATTTTTCTTTTAACTGCTAACTCTGCAAATCTTGCAGATATAACAAAAAGTCAAATAGCATTTTTATAGCCCTAAACTCGCGGTCCCAAAATTCCAAGCTATATGTTAAAATTTCTCAATACCCCATTTCGATATCTCGATGACTAAGCAAGGTAGAGCAAATCTAACCAAAAGTGCTGTTTAAAAATCGATTGCGACCCTGTAAGAATGTACTAACCTACTCATGAACGGACACCACATATTGGTGTCCGTATGAGGTAATAATAGGGTATTCAGTCGATTAATTCTTGTTCAATTAATCGAACAATTTTAGACGAATAATTGTTCGATTACTTTCAAATTGCTAATTTTGATTAACGGATTAATAGAAGAATTAATATATTATCTGAATTACTCGAGGTTTAGTGAGAAATAACTCTAAATATTGAGGTTGTCCCAGCAAAACTTTGGTAATGGGTAGTGATTATATAACACATTACCAGGTAATGCATATAACTTATTTGTAGCATTATTTTATGATGTCTTACCACAAATTTGTTCCACAACGTATTATTTTCAAGTGAAAAATAATGCATTACTAATAATTTGCTACGTAATGCATGATTATTGTAAAAAATGTATTTCATATTTGTTATTTCTAAACATTAAATCATGGATGACTTATATTTGGTAACATTATGTATTATTTGAAAGTTTGAAATAATGTATTATTTATAATTGGATGCATAGTGCATTACAATAATATAAAAAATAATTATTTTATAAAAAAATACATAAGTTTAAACTAGAAATGGGCTCACGACAGGAAATTTCTAACGACACACACTCACGAGCATATTTTATCTACTTACACTCACTTACAGTCACGTGAGTAAATTTAATACAAAATTACTTTTTCACTACTCGTAACACCTTACTTATATATTATCTTCTGGTATGCTATATTATTTCATTTCTCGTAACCTATAAAATATCATATATTTTACACCTTACTCGTATTCTTCGTTATAAATGTATGACTTATTTTATACCTTACTGGTATTCTTTGTGATAATGTGGATGCATTACTTTGAGTCTCATCGCCTATTAAAATCATCAATGCAGAAATGTATAAAATAAGAGATCCTATACCTTATTTTATACCTTATTTGGTAATCTAAGTTTTGCTGGGATGCTCTAAATATTGAAAAAGTATGTTCTTATGCTAAAATATGCCCTTAAAATATGCAAAAATATGCAAAAATATGCTTTTAAGGCTAAAATATGCATAAATATGCTCTAACAAATCTATGCCAGATTTCTTAAAATCTTCTGAAACGGATAAATCCTTACCCATTTATCAGTACAATGCACTGGTAAAAACATGAAACTGGATATTTTTGGTTGCCCTGGTCATAACTTATTATGAATCGAATTACTTTCCCATTACATTTACAAGCTATGGCGCCAGCTGTAATGATTACCAAAACAGTATTTATAACTAATTACTAGGGGTCTGATTTCCATGCAAATGCATTTTTTTTGTCGATGGTCTAAAACGATATTGATATCTTTCTGAATCAAGAAATTTGCATTAAAATGGCATCGACTTGTGGTTGCATATATGCAAATATGCATTTTGGTAAATATGCATATTTTTGCATATTTTGGTTTTGTTGTGTATATTTTCAAATTTAAAGTGAATATTTTTGCATATTTTGGCATAAATAAGCAAAAACACAAATTAACCATAATCTCAAAAACTTGCATTCTTGTTTATTTTTTATGGGATATCGATTAAAAATTTTTATTTTAACCACTTTTTTTATACCCTCCACTCTAGTGATAGAGGGTATATATAAGTTTGTCATTCCGTTTGTAACACATCGAAATATTGGTCTAGGACCCTATAAAGTATATATATTCATGATCCTTGATCGATTTTAAGTCGATCTAGCGATGTCCGTCCGTCCGTCCGTCCGTCCGTCCGTCTGTCTGTCTGTCTGTCCGTTGAAAACACGCTAACTTTTGAAAGACTTTACGGAGGCTCCTGAAGTTTGACATATATGTTCTCCATTTACCGGGTCAGGTTGGTATTGCAATCCAGCCAAATCAGTCCAGTGGTTCAAAAGTTATGAGCAAAATAGTAAATTTCGGCAATGGTATTTTTCGAATTTACAAGATTAAAACCACTATAACTTTTGAAAGACAATTCTGAGGGGGCTGAAGCTTAGCATATATATTTGTCGTTCCCCAAGGCTATTTGGTTTTGAATTTCAGCAAAATCGGTTCAGTGGTTCAAAAGTTATAAGCATAGCAGTGAATTTCAGATTTGTTTCACCTTAAACTGTTGAAAACTCGTTAAACAAGTTTTAAAAGCATGGTGAAATACCAGTTTTGTACAACTTGTTGTTGTTTGTTTTCTTGTGGTGGGGTGCAGTTTAGTTGTTAGACAAGTAAATATTTGTTATTGTTTTGTATTTGTTAGTGTAACTGTATGTAACGGGAAAAAATCAAATAAAGTATGTGTATGGTTGAATGTTAATTTGTTTTTGGTTTTTAAAGAAGAGGATGGTAATATAAAAAGAGAAAAATATGTGAAATAGTTTTTTTTGTATTACATATAGGTATAAAACAACAAAAATATTTTACAAAGTAATTTGTTACTCAAAGAAATTGTACACTAAGGCCTTTATTCATAATACTTAAAGTGTACTTAAAGTAGGTTTATTTGACAAATATTCGTGCAATATCAGTCAAATAAACCTACATTAGATTTAATTTACTCATTATGAATAGCCCAGTAAAAAAATATTTACACTCAAAAAAAAATGTTACACTCAAAAAAAAATGTACACATTATTAATATTTTTTTTTTTAATGAAATTGCAGACTCAAAAAAATTTTGACAGTCAAAAAACTTTTACACTCAAAAAAATTTGATTGATTAAAAGAAAGTTTGACTCAAAATTATATAGATATTTCTAATAAAAAATTTGTAATGCAATTTTTTTAAATTTTTTTTAGAAAATTACTATCAGATAACATTGTGGAGAGTATTCATAGATTCGACTAACAATAAGTCGAATTTAATTTTTCTACTTGTTTTTTTTTTTAAATATTGAAATTCTTTTAAGGAAATTTAAAAAAAATTTAAAATAGCACACACGGTGGGTCCATTATTAGCAGGACATTATTTTGTAGTAAAAATTGTAAACTTTTCGAATATGACAACTAAAAAAAATTCAAAGGGGTAAAAGTTTTGAAAAATGCACTTCAAAACTGCATTTGCATTTAATATGCAATTGTGAAACACCAACATATTTGCGGTCATTAAATGCAAAAAATAGACAAAAATACCTTTCTAATGTGCATAAAAACTATGAGATACGATTAGTACTTTTGAAAATATAACGGTTTAAAAACATGCCTTTTTACATGATTTTGGTAAAATTTAAAATATAAAATTTTTTATAAGGAAACTTAAGGAAGTATTTTTTTAAAAAAAATATTAAAAAAAACACACATTCTCGGTCCATTGTAATGAAAACATTTTTTTGTAGCAAAAATCCTAAATTTTAAAAATATGCTAAATAAAAAAAAATTAAAAGGGGTAAAAGTTTCGCAAAATGCACTTCAAAACTGCATTTGCATAACAAATGCACTTTTAAACCACCGATATTTTTTCAGTCTATAAGATTTCTAAATAGACTTACATACCATTCGTATGCGCTATGGATTGTTAAAATGCGATAAGTAGTTTAGAAAATACAGCTGCTCAAAGTTACACAGATTTTGCATTTTTTTTGACTTTTTTAAAAACGAAAATCGTGAATAAAATAGCGAGTTTTTCGAATATTTTCGTTCTGATGGATGAAATTTGAAATTGGCTCCATAGAGTATCTGTATAAAAAATATAACAAAAATCGGAAGACCCTCGGTCAGATTTTTTAAAATGACTCATGGAATGGACGATATTTAAAAGTCCTTTATTCACAATACTTTACAACATTAGGTCTATTCGATTACCTTACTACAATCTACTATTTTTTACTCATTTTACTACAGCTGAAAATTTTCAATACAAAAAGTAAACATACTTTCCAGTTGTAGTAAAAAATAGTAAGAAATTTGGGTAATCGAATAGACCTATTTTAAGTTGATATTGAGAAAACACAAGTTGATATTGAGAAAAAGGAAATTGATATTTAGAAACACAAATTGATATTGCGAAAATAAAATTGATATTTAGAAAAAAATTTATATTGAGAATACACAAATTTGATTTGATTATGTAATTGTGTAATGTAAAGAAACCATGAACCACAAAAAATCTAATTCGAATAAAATTTTATAAATTTTATAAAAAAATTTCAATAGTTATAAAATTTGAAATATAAAAACAAAATATTCAATTATTCAAATTTTGAATATTCAACTTCCTGATTACTTAATTAATCGTGAATTTTGATTATTCAAAATTTAAATTATTTGATTAATCATAGTTCTGATTAAGTATGAAAGTATGATTAATCGATTTATTAATTAATCCGGATTTCGATTAATCGAAACGATTAATTAATCGATTAATCGCACATCCCTAATTGGTACCCATCATTGATTTTACTTTACAAACTGTATTTCAGAAATCGACAATTTTAAATAGATAATTTATTTTTGTTGAAAAAGCCACAGTCGTTAATTGTTGTTCGGTTTTAGGTCATCAGTTTTAAAATAAAAGTAAAATGTTGTTTTTTTATTTTTAGTACCAAAAGGTACATAAAAATGAAATGTATTTATTCGGCCTTTATATATGTATATATATTCGATTAGAGTTTTATTCTAGTTCGAGGCCCAAAAATATTTCTATATATGATATTGTCATAATAGAGTATTTTTAATTTATTGCTTTAAAAAAGTTACTCATCTTATAGTATGTCTGTACTGATCAGTTTCATCCCCACTAAGGAATCTTCAGCAGACTTTAGAGAATCATCGTTGGTCAATTAAACATCAAACCAGACATAATATTTGATATATTTCACAAGTTATTTGAGAAATACTATTATGAAGATCCGAAATCTGTTTTCCAACAAAAATAACTCTTTTAAAGCAAAAATTGTATATACTAAATCATCATCGGTAATTATTAATATATGTGTTGCTGTTATTTTACAATAACAACAGTACCTAACCAAACAATAGTGTTGGTAGGATAAGTCGTACTAAACTTTGTGTTAAATGTTGTTTTTTTATTTTTAGTACCAAAAGGTACATAAAAATAAAATGTATTTATTCGGCCTTTATATATGTATATATATTCGATTAGAGTTTTATTCTAGTTCGAGGCCCAAAAATATTTCTATATATGATATTGTCATAATAGAGTATTTTTAATTTATTGCTTTAAAAAAGTTACTCATCTCATAGTATGTCTCTACTGATCAGTTTCATCCCCACTAAGGAATCTTCAGCAGACTTTAGAGAATCATCGAGTTATTTTTGTTGGAAAACAGATTTCGGATCTTCATAATAGTATTTCTCAAATAACTTGTGATATATATCAAATATTATGTCTGGTTTGATGTTTGATTGACCAACGATGATTCTCTAAAGTCTGCTGAAGATTCCTTAGTGGGGATGAAACTGATCAGTACAGACATACTATGAGATGAGTAACTTTTTTAAAGCAATAAATTAAAAATACTCTATTATGACAATATCATATATAGAAATATTTTTGGGCCTCGAACTAGAATGGTAATGAAAAAATGTCATTACCATTGACATCAATTAAATGGTAATTAAACCATCAATTAATTGGTCCCTTTAATTAATTAGTCCCATCTATGATTATAACACATCAGAACTAGATTTCGACTTTTTGACTCACTGTACATTATTTTGATTAAAAATAAAATTAAATATTTTTTTTATTTTTTTTTTTTTAAATAATTTTTTTATTATCCCAGCTGGCAAGCAGACTCATTTTAGATTCCAAAAATGTAACAAGAATTTCAAATTATTGTATAAAAGTGGTTCATCCAAAAGAGCCCTCTTTTTAGACTACAAAATGACTCTAAAAAAAGATTTAAAAAGGGGAAATTTTTTCGTAATTTTGATCCTATTTGGAGTCAATTTGGAGTCTATTAAAAAAGTGTTTTGGATTTTTATACCCTCCAACTACAGTATGGGGGTATACTCACTTTGTCATTCCGTGTGTAACGCATCGAAATATCGGTCTAGGACCCCATAAAGTATATATATTATTGATCAGTGATCGATTCTAAGACATTCTAGCGATGTCCGTCCGTCCGTCTGTCCGTCCGTCCGTCTGTGGAAGACACGATACAGTCCAAAATAAAAGTGCTAGACTCCTGAAATTTGGCACGTATATGTCTAATGTTCATAGGCTGGTTAAGTTCGGGCAAAATCGGACCAGGGGGGAAAAAGTTCCCCCTTGACGAAGTAAACCAACCAATGAAAAAAGTTAACTTTTTATAGGTTTTTTTGCATTTTTGTTAAACAAATGAAATTATTTATGCTTGAAAAAGCATTTTTTGCCAGAGAGAAGTTGTCCCCGACAAGTCCCCCCCCCTATAAAAAACGCCGCTGCAATTTGTTATTTATTTTTAAACGTTGGAGGGTATACAAGATTCGGCACAGCCGAATTTAACACTCTCACTTGTTTTTTTTTTATTTTGATTTAAAAATTGAAAATAATGCGAACTTTTTTGTATATTTTAGAAGTCTTTAATTATCTTACAAAAATTCTAAATTAAAAAACATTTTTAATTGTATATACATTAGAGGTGTCCTTAAAAACGAAAATCATCTTTTTACACCTGGTAGGGTCCTAAATTGTTCTTTAGTATCTAAAAATGAGTGAGCCAAAATTTGGGGACAATCGGCTAAAAATAACTCGTGCCGAAAATGGATTGAAATTTTGGGGCATTCTTATATGAAAGAAAAACCCTTTTTTTGTAGTTTTTGGTAAAATGTTGGTATTTGTTATTTTTTGTTAATTTTTTTGTGAAACAATACGAAAATGGTACTAAATTACCTTTCCAAAAAGACTAATAATATTAAATTCGGATAAAAAACAAGCATTTTACGCATACATGCCCCAGACCATTGTATGGGTTTTAAAGCCAGAATTTCAAAATTTTTAAAATTTTTAGGCAAAAAAATAAAAAAAAATTAATTTTACTTTATGATCATATTGAAAACATTTTTACGATTAAAAATTGCAGATATGGTAGTCAAGATTTTTTTTTATTTTTCGCCGGTAGTGATAAGATTTCCGCGGATTCCAAATAAAATGCTTTTTTTTTCAAAATAATTTAGCAAATATTGTGGAAATTTTTTCTTTATTGTACGGAACGAAGCGTAAAATGTAAATTCTATATCTTTTGAGAAACCGGATATATGCAGATATCTTGTTTTATATAAATATGTAATGTCCCAAATATGTCATTTCACCTCGATGAAAAGGGGTTAAAGATGCCCTATTTCTCTAAAAATTTACAGAATTTATGTTTTACACTTGGTATAGTACAATACAAAACATTTTTTTTCCATATTTGCTAAATTACCATAGAAAAACACATTTTCTTTGAAAGCCGCGGAAGTTATATCACTACCCACGCCAAATAAAAAAAAAAGCTAGACTACTATATTTGTTAGTTTTTATCTATAACATGTATTTAATAACATTATAAAGTAAAATTTATTTTTTTTTAATTTTTTGCCTAGAAATTTTGAACATTTTCAAATTTTGGCTTAAAAAACCATGCAATGGTCTGGGGCATGTATGCATAAAATGCTTATTTTTTATCCGATTTGAATTTTTTTAACCTTTTTGGAAAGGTAATTTAGTACCATTTTCATATTATTTAACAAAAAAATTAACAAAAAATAACATATACCAATAATTTAAAAAAAACTAGAAAAAACGTGTTTTTTTATCACATAAGAGTGTCCCAAAACTTCAATCCATTTTCGGCACGAGTTATTTTTATCCGATTGTCCCCAAATTTTGGCTCACTCATTTTTAGATACTAAACTACAATTTAGGACCCTACCACGTATTCAAAAGTGATTTTGAAAAATTACCTTAGTCGTAAGGACACCTTTAATATACATACACATAATAATTAAAAAAAACATAACCACTTCCAATAGATATGATATTTTTACTCAGATCTTCTTGAACAGCAATTTGGCGTTCCCAAATTCTTCATTCTTGCATTCTTCACAAACTTCCTAATGGTTTTTGCATAAAAAAAATCGATTTGATGAAATTTATTTTCTGACTTATAATTTATTTTGAAAGAAAAAATATTTTTAGGCTCCAAAAGAAACAATTTTTTGAGCCTTTTTGGATGGCTCAAAAAATATTATTATTTTGTAGCTTTTATGAGTCAGTTTGGACTGATTTTTTTGACGAAACAATTTCCAAAATATTTAAGGGTTCTTTTAAACTCAAATCGCAAGGATCAATATTGATTCCAAAAATTTAGTGTTTTTGGAAAAAATATTTTAATACTCAAATAAAAAGTGTTATTTTTAAATCTTTTTTGATTCCAAAAAATGAGGGCTCCAAAAATTATAATTTTTTAGATTAATTTAAGAGTCCTTAATTAGGAGCCCTTCGAAGTTTGTTGGGTGGGTACCTATAAGGATATATGTAATTACCCAGCCAGAAATGCCAACCGTACCAAAGAAATTAAGTACTTTTTTAGCAAACTAAAGGCGGTTTATTTATTTAAAATCTTTTTTTTTAATAATTTAATTAGATTTTAACATTTTAAAACACTTAATTATGTTGTAAAGTTATTGCAATAGTGTCATTATTAAATTTAGTAAGAATACACTTTGATTCTACTTTGTTGGTATTGATTCAATGTTATTTTTATCTAATTTTTTCAACATTGCAGAATCCTATTTCTCTTGATGTTGGTGGAAATTTTAAAAACGGCTACATTCAATTGACTTTTAAAAAAATATAATCACATTTGTATTTAGACAGCTTTCTACTAAAAATTTCAGTAACTTTAATTACATTTTCATTGTCGAGTAAACAAACGTTATCTGGATGAGTTGGTTTTATTTTAAAACCATTATTGGTTTTATTTTAAAACCATTAATGTTTACGAAAGAAAATATAACTTTTAATTCCGAGCTTACTTTTATATTCCTAGATAGTACTTTTATTAAGATGCAATAAATTCGCGAATTTCTCCATTTGTTTATGTTTTTGCGAAATTAGCCCCTAACTTGCATTTACCATCATGTTGAAAATCGCGAAAAAAATTTTTTATATGGCAGCATAATTTTAATTACATCGTCCGACAGCCAATGTATAACAAAAATTTCAAATTATTGTGTGAAAGTGGTTCATCCAAGAGCCCCTTTTTAACTCAAAAATTAAGACATTCTAGCGATGTCCGTCTGTCTGTCTGTCTGTCTGTAGAAATGGTGATCACGGACAAAATATTGCACAGAGATGACTGAAACTTAACATATTTATTGGAAGTTCTCCCGAGAAGTTTGGTATTGCATTTGAGCGATATTGTTATTTATATTGGTATTTAAACAAGTACGAACATATTTTTTGACAAAAAAAGATAAAAATCGCGGATTTTTTTTTTAACAAATTTTTTTTCGCGGAAATTTTTTTTTAAATTTTTTTTTCCAAAAGTTTCCTTTTAAATAAAGTTTTTTTGCAATAATGTTTTTGAAATTGTGGAGGGTATCACTATATTCGGCAAGGCCGAATTTAAAATTTTACCACAGCTAGAACTTTTAAATCGAAAATATTTAGGCGAATTTTTTTCGACGACTTCTTGTTTCTTTTTCAATATTTTCTTTTTTAAGTTTAAATGTTTGTCTCTCCACAAAAAACAATTCAGAGGTGTATTTTTGCGTTTTTTTTTGAGAAAATCGCATTTAAATATTGAGCTAAAACACCTCAATTCAACCGAGGAGTTGACCGCACCCCCTCAAAATTTAATGAAATTAAGTACTGATGTTTACTTTAACAAAAAAGAGATTTTGCCAACTTTTCAGGCTTCTGGTCATTCCAGTATTCGAGATATGGGGTCTTGAAAATTGGCAAAATCGTATATATTTGACAAAGTGTTCTGAGATAAATAAAGATAACTCGAAAAGTAATTACAATACACGTTTCAGTCAGATCGCAAATAATAGATAATAAGACAGCCTTTAAAATGGCATTCCCCAAGATTTTTTTTGAAAAAGGTCATTGGTTTTAACCTTAATTTTTGGAGAGCTATATCTCAAAAAACGATATTTTTAAAATTTTGGAAAAAATATATGTGATTAAGAATCATCTATACTACTTAAGTTTAAATCTTCAGGATGGAGACTTCATTGGAACTTTTTATATTAATAGAAACGTTGTGACAGGAAAGAAAAAGCGGTGTAATTACCCTTAGAAAAAAAATATTTTTTTTTGTCTTTGAAATTCTGGTACCAAAGTTCATTTTTCTGAATGTTTTTGACGTGCTGAGTCCAAATATGACCTTTGAACTGGCCTATCGCTATTACTTTTCAAGATATATGCACCTAAATTTTCAAAAATAACACAGCAATAGCATTTTAGCAATTTTCACATATTTATGTACAGATATCTCGAAAACTAATAGCGAGAGGCCAGTTCAAAGGTCATATTTGGACTCAGCACGTCAAAAAGATTTAGAAAAATAAATTTTGGTACCAGAATTTCAAAGACAAAAAAAAAATATTTTTTTTCTAAGGGAAATTACACCGCTTTTTCTTTCCTGTCACAACGTTTCTATTAATATAAAAAGTTCCAATGAAGTCTCCATCCTGAAAATTTAAACTTAAGTAGTATAGATGATTCTTAATCTCATATATTTTTTCCAAAATTTTAAAAATATCGTTTTTTGAGATATAGCTCTCCAAAAATTAAGGTTAAAACCAATGACCTTTGACCTTTTTCAAAAAAAATCTTGGGGAATGCCATTTAAAGGCTGTCTTATTACCTATTATTTGCGAACTGACTGAGACGTATATTGTAATTACTTTTCGAGTTATCTTTATTTATCTCAGAACACTTTTCTCAAATATATACGATTTTGCCAATTTTCAAGACCCCATATCTCGGGAAGAAAAAGTACCAGAAGTCCAAAATTTTGGCACTATGATTTTTTTGTAAGGGCCCAACAATATTCCAAGTTTCATCAAATTCGAAAGGGGTAAGGTCAAAAATTCTACTTTTTTCGGTTGAATTGAGGTGTTTTAACTCTATTAAATTTATAAGAATGTTGCAATTTGTTTCAACATAGCGTATGAGTATTATTTTTCGTTTTTTTCGAGAAAATCGCCTTTAAATTTTAAATATATAAGAATGTTGCAATTTGCTTGTATAATCTTGTTTCAACATAGCGTATGAGTATTATTTATGCAAATATTTGTTACTCATCCGCTATGCTGAAACAAGAAGATACAAGCATATTACAAAATTCGTATGAAATTTAATATTCAAATGCGATTTTCATGAAAAAAAAACGAAAAACACGCTACCAAATGTGTGGATTGACAAACATCTAAACTTTAAAAAAAAATGAAAGGAAACAAAATTAACGGATTTTTGATAAATGGACACTTTTTAAAATGGGAAATTTCAGAACGGTTTCTGAAAATTTTTCAAAGTAAAAATTTTTAGTAGATAGCATATAAAAAAGTATACAAGAATGCTAATTTTTGAGATTATGGTGCATTCCGGGTTTGAAAAATTGAAAAACCAAAAACGCAATTTTCTTAGTTTCATATAGGGCTATCAATATAAAACATTTGGTGTGAAATGACTTATATGTGGAAGATTTTTTAGGGAGTTGAAAGGAAAAAAAACAGTCTTAACGTGAGCAATTTTTAAACGGCTATAAAAATATAAATACGCAATATTTTTTAATTCTGTTTTTCTTATTTGAAAGATGAATTATTGTAATATTTTTAAAATTTTATAACACAAAATTTGGTCAACAAGAATTTCCAGGGTTGCCACTCAATTGTATAATTCTTTTTTAAAATACAAAATCGGCTGCAGTTGTACAGCAAAAACTACTGAACGGATTTTGATGATTATCCGATAAATACCAGAGAATTTAGTAATCTACAAATCCAAAAAAAATCATCAAAATCGGTCCAGTACTTTAAGCTGTACAACTGCAGACGATTATGTCCTTAAAAAAAGCATTCTACAATTAAGTGGCAATTTCAGTTCACCAAATTTTGTGTTATAAAATTTTAAAAATATTATCTTTCAAATAAAAGAAAAAAAAAACAAAATTAAAAAATATTTCGTATTTATTTTTTATGCACTGAAAAAAAAACTTCCAAAATTACAAGAAAAGTTTGTAGCTTTTATTTTCCTACCTCCTATTTGACAAGAATTCCTTGTTATTTTATAAGCTTTTTACCAATAATTTTGTAATTTTACAAGATTTTTACCAATATAATTGTAAATTTACAACTTTTTTGGCGAAATAAAACTTACAAGGAATTCTCGTGAATTTACTAGATTTTTTTGTACAAAACCTTGAAAATTTGTTAAATTACAAGAAAACTGTAAAATTACAAAAAAAATTTAAATTCGATCGAAAATTATTTGTTAAAAAACAAGGAAAATATCAAAAATTGGTAAAATGGGAGTACGTAATTTGATTTTTTTTTTGAGTGTAGCTGTTTAAAAAAATCAGGCTGTTTTTTTTCTTTAAGCCCCCCTTAATATTTTTTTTAAACTGTTTTATTTCTGCAAATAAAACTAACAAGTGAACATTCCTTATTTAAAACATCCTCAACAAGTCTTAAGTTTTTATTTCCTTTAACTACTCAACAATTTCCACTTAAACCCCAAAACTTTAAACACCCACAAGCTGCCAAAAATAGGAAATGATATCCAGTTAATTATCCAATGCTAATTTAAAAATAAAAACATTTATTATAACATTTATTTTACCCCTAAAAACACACAACAAATAATATTTTTGCTAAAAATACATTTCCCTTTAAACTTGGTTATTAAAAACTAACAATGGTAAAGTGAATATTTAATTAACGTTCAACCAAATTACTCTTGGTAATAACAACAAAAACTAGAAAAATTTCCAAGAATTTTCTGAGTAAAGTAAAAAGAACAACAGAAATATTTAAGAAAAATCAAAAAAAAAAAAAAAATGCAAGCAACAATAACAGCTTGGAGGTCTCGGTAAAGTTAAGCTGTGAGTTATAATTTTTAACAACATATTAAACATAAATAATGAGTTCTGGTCATGTAACTAACACAGCCAGGAAGAAGAAATGAAACTAAAAATAAAAAAAGCAGCCATGTAATTCCATAAACATTCAATGGGTTTTTAGGTTTTTGAAAGCCAAAAGAGAAATAAGGAATATTTACTTAACGTTCATTTGAAAGAAATATCGGTAGCTGGGGTTGCATGCCACAAACTACTAACAATTAATGAGCCAACTCTAATTTTAATTTTTTCCCCTATGTAACACCAATAGTAACAATCATAAAAACAACAAAAACTATGAGAAGAACAATAATAGGAAGGTGTTGGTAACAATGTTTAACTATTACGTCGGTAAATGCAGTCGTTTTGAAGCATCAAAATGGAGAAAGTAAATATGGCTCATTTACTACAATAGTGACATAAATTGAAAAAACAAAAATAAAATTCTCAATTGAAAATGGGTTTCCATTAAAAGAAGGCATAAGGTGCATATAAATAGAAAAAAAGCCATATTCTCGTCTCAAGCGGTACGGTTTTTACCAGAGTTGTCAACCGATTAAGAATAATTCGATTAATCGATTAAACAAAACCAAACTCTTCTTCGATTAATTTAAAAATGACGATTTTCGAATAACGAATAAATCGATTAATTTATGTCAATTAAGTGAACAATTATTTTTTTTTAACCTCCAACTACAGTATCAAAATATTGGTTTAGGACCCATAAAATATATATATTATTGATCAGTGAACGATTCTAAGTCATTTAAGCGATGTCCGTCTGTCCGTCTATGGAGGGCACGATACAGTCCAAAATAAAAGAGTTATGAAGTTATAAAGAGTTGCACGATTATGTCTTATGGTCATAGTCTGGTTAAGTTCGGAGCCAAAGTCCCCCTTAAAGAACTTAAGCACTTCCAGAAAAACAAAATTTTTTTACATGTTTTTTGTTATTTGTTCAACAAATGAAATATTTTTATGCCATATGATGTTCATTGACCTACATTTGGACCAAGATGATAAGGAAATGCTATTTTTTCGACCCGTTCACATTAAAGGGCATGTTTACAGAAAATTATACAAAGTAATAACAAAAATCAATGTTGGCAATCGATACCTTTTCAATACCGTTATCCGTTTCAAAACCCTTTAAATTGAATACCGGTACCAATACCAATACCGAAACTCAGTTTTGGTATCGGATACCGGTATCCAAAAACCTTTTCCTTCGGTACCGGTACGTACCGGTATTGAAACGGTTTTTCCTGAAAAAACATGTTTTTTTACAAATAAAAAAAATTAATAGAAAATTTGTATTTTTTTTGGTTTTTGTAAATGAAAAATCGTACTCAAAAGCCTTTTCGAAGTCTCATAAAAATCAAAAATTCTTTGGGCACCCACATCGTGGATTAAGTAAAAATTTCCGAAAAAAATCATACTTCAACCGCTATGCGGGAGCGGAAGAAAATGATTGATTTTCACGAAATTTTTTGAAATCATTTAGACTCTCAATAGAAACTTTCTGAACCCCTTAGTATAGTTTAGTTTTTTTGGAGATTTTTATATAATCCGCGATGTGGGTGCCCAAGGATTTTTTTTAATATTTATAGGACTTCGTGGTTCTAAAATTACACTGTAAGTAAAATTTAAACTTTTGAAATGACACACAAAAACGCCGAGACACCCCAACTTATTTTTGGGTCATAGAATCCAGTGGTATACTCCGTTTTAAAAAGTTAGCTCAAAATAACGAGATATTTCGGTTTTGAATTTGCAAATGTAGAGTAAAAGTTGAATAAATCAAAAAAAAATTATAAAGTTGATCAAAATAAGAGCAAGTATTGTTCCATATCCACTTGAAAATGGACGTCCATTATATCTAGATATAAATTTTGACAAATAACAAGTTTTTAACAAGTTTTTTAAGTTTTTTCATTCAAATAAAATGAAAAATCGCCTTAAATCTACCACAATTTTTAAATCGAAATATCACAGGATTTTGAGCTAACTTTTCAAAACGGGGTACACCACTGCATTCTACGACCCAAAATTAGGTTGACGTGTCTCGGCGTTTTGGTGTGTCATTTTCACCTACTTACAGTGTTATTAGCAAAACCGTAAATTTAAAATTGGTTTCACTTTTAGTTCACGTGTTGAAAAACGTCTGAAAATTATTTTACAAAGTATTTTTGTCACTCACAAATATTTTTACAATTAAGCAAAAAAAACTTACACTTGAAAAAAAATTTACACTCAAAAAAAATTTTGTAATTTTTTTTTTTCAAAAATGACTAAAAAAAGTTTTTTACTCAAAATAAAATATTTCTAATCAAAATTGTTAATTTTTTTTAAGTTAGAAAACTAACTATCACTTTAAAAGGGCACCGTGGATATTCATGGATTCAGCTAAGTCGAATTTAACTCTTCTCCTTTTTTTACATTTTTTTTTACTTTTCTTTAACAAATGAAACATTTTTATGTCAGAATAACTTCAAAGTCGTGCACTTTGATCAAGGGGATAAGAAAATTACATTTTTTTGACCCGCCCTCTTTTGTAAGTGTGGTCCGGCAACGTCCCCAACGACCCCCTAAGAAAACGCTATTTTAATTTTTTTTTTTCACATTTTTAAGGGCATTTTAGCAAAATTGCTAAAAATAATTACGTAAATACGTGTTTTAGGGGCATGTCACAGACTCAATTCCGTTCGGATTTGAAAAAAGTGGTTTACTTATAAAACGCAAAACGAATATTATTTTTTATACCCTCCACTTAGTGATAGAGGGTATATATAAGTTTGTCATTCCGTTTGTAACTCATCTAAATATCGGTCTGGGACCCCATAAAGTAGATATATTTATGATGCCCGATCGATTTTAAGACATTCTAGCGATGTCCGTCTGTCTGTCTGTGGAAAATGCTATCACGGACAAAATATTGCACAGAGATTACTGAATTTATTTATTGGAAGTTCTCCCGAAAAGTTTGGTATTGCATTTGAGCGATATCGGTCCAGCGGTTCAAAAGTTATGGACGAAAATGTAAGGACACCTCAAAAATTTTAGTACATTCAACATAACCTAAAAATACAAAATGCTTTAATTCGGCTGCTGGTTGAAATATGTGACATAATCGACACGAAATGGTATTAAAGTACAATTACGAACATATTTTTTGACCAAAAAATAAAAAAAAATGCGGATTTTTTTTCCAAAATTTTTTTTTTCGCGGAAATTTTTTTTTTTTCAAAAGTAATTTCCTTTTAAAAAAAGTTTTTTGCAATAATATTTTTGAAATTGTGGAGGGTATCTCTATATTCGGCAATGCCGAATTTAACTTTTTTACTTGTTCTTAAATATGACATCCAATTTATGAAACAAGTAAAGTGTATTTCACCAGTTCTATGAAATATTTCATAAACATTTTTTTTTTTTTTTTTCAAATACTTTATTTTTCAGATTATTGAATCTGCCTTTCTTGGCCTAACAATAAGTAAATAAATCTTACAATCTAACTTAAATACTAGTTACTCCGTAAGAGCCATTTTGAAGGACGGGCCTCATAATTAAATGGGCGGTAAATCTGCACGTTGCAGTCTGGTGTGCGCTCGGGTCCGAGTAAGGGCTCTCGCCAATGGATTTGGGTGGTTGTCGAGCTTTTCCTCGTATTTTAGTTTGATGGTTATAAACTCTTCTCTAACTAGCGGAATATTTAAGTCCTTATGAATGTTCACATTTCTGACATACCAGGGTGCACCCGTAATGATTCTCAAAATTTTTGATTGTGCCCTCTGTATAAGCTCAATATTAGACATACTGGCTGTACCCCATAGTTGGATACCATAAGTCCATATTGGTTTTAAAATACAATTATACAGGGTGACTTTCGAGTCAAGGCTAAGTTTAGAATGCCTGTTAATTAACCAATGTAATTGGATGGCTTTTAGCTTGAAATGAAGCCTCTTGGCTTCTAAGTGCTTTCGCCATGTTAGACGTCTGTCCAAGTGAATACCAAGGTATGTAACACTCTCAGACTGTGGGATACTTATACCATTTAAAGAAACCGGAGCACAAGTGCCCGTTCTAAGTGTAAACGTAACGTGCTTGCTCTTAAGCTCATTAACTTTAATTCGCCAGTTCCTGAACCACGTCTCCACAGCTGTAAGGTGATTGTTTAGCCTCAAGGAGGCAACATGTGGATCTGAGTGAGTGCTTAACAAGGCAGTGTCATCTGCAAATGTTGACGTTGTTATATGTTCACACGTCGGCAAGTCCGACGTGAATATAAGGTAAAGAACAGGGCCGAGCACACTTCCCTGGGGAACACCTGCATTCATTATATAATCAGAAGTTGTAGCTTCCTTATATTTCACCCTAAAGTAGCGGTTGAGGAGGTAAGACTCTAAGAGCTTGTGTGTAATCATTGGTAAGTGACATTTTACTTTGTATAAAAGACCCTCGTGCCATACTTTATCGAATGCCTGAGCGACATCCAGAAAAACTGCTGAGCAATATTTCTTTTCTTCAAAGGCTTTCCTTATCACGCAAGTTATGCGGTTAACTTGCTCAATGGTTCCATGTTTCTCGCGAAAGCCGAACTGATGAGCAGGAATGCTATTACTATTTTCCATAATTGGTAGAATCTTTTGAAGAAGAACTTTTTCAAATAATTTTGATAGGCACGGAAGCAAACTTATAGGTCTGTATGATGAAGTTAAAGTTAAATCTTTTCCAGGCTTGGGAATCATTTTGATCTGCGAAATTTTCCATATGTCTGGGAAGTATCCTTGTTGCAAGATCGCATTAAATAATTTTGTAAGAAGAGTAACCGCTACAAATGGTAGGTTTTTTATCATGTTTGGTGTGACTAAGTCATACCCAGGCGCTTTCTTTGGGCTTATCTGCGTTCGAATAATTGTCTCAACATCTTGGGCGTCAAACAATATATTACTATGATCCATGTGCAGAGGCAGTTCTGGGAGTGTAAAGTTATTCTCCGCCAAGTTTGGCTCAAAGACTGTTCTTAAATGTTCTGCAAATGAGTATGCTTTCTCCTCTTCACTGCGTGCCCAATTGCCACATTGCTTTCTCAGCGGTGGTTCGCCCTCTACCGGTGGTTTAATTTTAGTAGCTTTCCACAATGAGTAGTTTGCTGAACTTGAATGCGAAAGACTTTCCACATAAACGCTATTTATGCGATCCTCTTCCAAATGAAGGGCTTTTCTAAGGTTTCTTGTAGCTTCAGACAGCCTCTGCTTTGCGGCAGGAGATCTACTGTTTTGCCATTCCTTTCTTAGCCTTCTCTTGATGGCCAATAGTTGCTCAATTTCTGAGTTTGAAACATGAAAATTACGATTAGGAGTAACGGTCGAAGACGTCGAAGAGTACTCTGCTGCAGATCTCAGAATGGATGTAAACTCCTGAACACATTCTCCAATATCCCCCTCACATTCCAAAGATGGGTCAATGTGGATGTGGCTACTTATATACTTTTTATACTTCAACCAATTCGTCTTTGACGAAGTGATTCCAAAGGGTGTTTTAACCGAAATTGGTTCATCGTAATACGATAAAATTACTGGAAAATGATCTGAACTAAGATCAAAGGATGATTCAACAGATAACTTACTCCTATCAATATGTTTCGTTACTCCAAAATCGATAATATCGGGAATTCTTCTAGGATCCGAAGGCCAGTATGTTGGTTGTCCAGACGATATAACATCCAAACTATTTTTCCTATCAATTAGAGCACAGTAAAGCTGTCTTCCCCTAGGGTTCGTGAGACGTGAACCCCAATAGGTGTGTTTCGCATTGTAGTCTCCACAAGCTAGGAAGCGATTACCAAGAGTACTGAAAAAATATTCGAACTGTATCTTAGAAACTGAAAATCGTGGAGGGCAGTAAACTGCCGTTAGAGTTAGTCCTCCTCCTGTACACTCAAGATGTATTGAGGTTGCTTGAAGGTAAGTTGTTGAAAAAGTTTCCATAGCATGATGCTTAATTCTACTTCTTATCAAAATACCTGTTCCACCGTGCGCCTTTCCGTCAGGGTGATTTGTTTTGTGGAATGCATATCCGGGAATTTGAAAATTATATCTATTCGTGAGGTGGGTTTCCGATAACAATAACACATCGATGTTATTGTTGTGCAGAAAATTAGATATCTCAGCCTTATGCTGGTTTACGCCGTTTGCATTCATAAACATAAAGATATTTTTCATAAATACGAAGAACGTAACGCCAACAAAAGGTTGCTGGCCAAAAAATAACTTTTTAGCCCCCTGGGCATAAGCGCAGGACGTGTTCAGATATAAAAATGTTTTATTTGTTTAAATAAAATTCAAAAAAAGGCTGTAAAAAATTCAAAAAATATCATAGATGTTATATAATTTTTCTTAAATATTTCATCTAATTTATGAAACAATTTAATTGTATTTTACCGGTTTTATGAAATATTTCATAAATATAAAGAAATTTTTCATAAATACGATGAATCAATTAATAGTTTTTTTGAAACATTTCATTGTACACTCAAAATAATTCTACAGTAAAAGGTTTAGTAAGTGATTTTGTACCAAAATCTACTAGTAATTTACTAATTTTAGTAACTTCAAAGTACTAAAATTGGTCATTTTTACTGGTTTTCAATCATTTTAGTAAAAAATTTTAGTATTGGTTACCAATTTCTGCACTAGGTCCTTTTGGACTAACATTTAGTTAAATTTTTAGTATTAAATACCCACGTTTTTTTTGTGTGTATTTACAAAGCGTTTCCTTTATAAAATGAACTGGTCATATAAATATATTAAAATATTTTAAAACCTCTATAAAATGTTTCATAGGATTTATGAAACATTTCATTATTTATATGAATAGTTTAATATTTGAAAAATAAAATATAAAAATATTTATTTTTTTTTTATCTGTTTGAAATTTTTACATTGGATAAAAATTTTGTTAAACTACAAAATTTTTAAAAATTCTTTATATTTTTGAGATCAACACCATCAACGCCAACAAAAGGTTGCTGGCCGAAAAAAATTTAATATTTAGCCCCCTGGGCTCAAGCGCAGGACGTCTTCGGAAATAAAAATGTTTTATTTCTTTAACAAAAATTCAAAAAAGGGGTAAAAAATTCAGGAGGGAACTTTTAATCTGAACCGATTTTGCCCATTTTCTAATTCAACCAGCTTGTCTATGACCATAAAACATATTCGTCCCCAACTTCTGGGTCTCAGCTCTATTATGTTGGACTACATCGTGCACTCCCAAAATGGAGGGACGGACATTTGCAGAATGTTTAAGAATTGATCACTGTTCAAAAATATAACTCCTTAATGGATTCCTCGACCCATATTTCGATGCATTACACGCGAAATGACAAATTAAGCAAACCTTAATACTGTAGTTGCACGATATACAAAGGAGTAAAAATAAATCTAGCACCCACTTTAATAACGGTAGAGCAATCCAGCACCCATTTTTTTTGTGATCGACCATCCATTTTTTACACAAAAATAACTTATCAAACCAACAAAAAAACTAAGTTTTAAAAAATCAAATCACCCGAGTAAAAATTTTTATGTGATGCAATATATAATGATATGTAACACAATATATATTTACACGCAATTTGATCCGAATAATGGTGGATGTTTTTGCATTAAAATAGATCAACTTGTATAAAATATGATTTGATTTCATCCGACTTTTGACCAGACATTGCCATATATTGGTGGATCTAATTAGATCTAATTGCATAAAAACATATAAAATCCTTGTGTGTTTTGGTTTGGGTTGAGATACACCACAGGTCAACGATACATTCACCAAACATATAATTTTCAAAAACAAAAAAAATGTTTAGGTACGCTTCGAACCAGATAGGTGATATACATAACCCTAACAAGGAAATGTTTAGGAACATTTTAAAAAGTTTCGTATACTTTGCCTAAAAAACTTAGAAAATATTTGGTTAATTGGAAACAATTACAGAATAAGATATATATGATGTTATATTAAATTATACAGAAAAGCAAATTTTGTATTGACCATCATATTATTGCATATAATTATATCAACCGTACACCTTTTTATCCGAATCATGATTAAATTATATATTACCACATATGACTGCATTAAAAAAATTTAGAAAACATTTCACGGATGTATAATCATATATGATTTATTATGTTTGTATCAAGTTATATATTGTAATATATGTTTATTTTTACTCGGGCACGCAAACTCACGCAAAAAAAGTGAATCACTCACTCATCACGCACGCGAAAATTTAACTGATTCACTAATCACTCACGCAGATTTTTTTTTCAACTCACACTCACTCACAATCACGTGATTTAAATGAAAATCACTCACACTCACGCCTGATTCACGCCAGATTCACGTGAATCACGCAAATCACGTGACCAGCGCCCATCTTTAATATGTAGTATGGAAAGGTTTTTTTAAGCCTCTCCAGTGATGTGTGAGGCCGGTCGTAATTAGCTTGGGTTATGAAGTTTTTGTCAAAAATATGTAAATATTGAGGTTCTTTATATGGAGAATTATATTGTACGTATGACCCTCAAATTTATATATAATAATCTTTATTAAGTGTAAGCCGACACGTGTTTTTGATTTTGCAAAATTCGTGTTCATTCGACTTTTATACAGATTTTACCGAAAGCCATAATTTTTCATAAGGTGGCAACCGTATATTAAACCCTGAGGTAGCTCCTAAAAAATAAAAATAGGGTTAGACTTACAAGAGAAGTATTTCAACCCTTATGAACCGATTTGCCTGAAACTTAAAATATATATAATGGAGACGATTTTAAGGTTGGGGTGTCTCGGCTTATCGGACATATCAGAGTTTAAAATTTTCGTTGTCCCCGTATGAAACAATGTGGACCTTCGTGAACATTTCGATAACTCTCGAACTAACAGGAACCGTTTAGAGCAAAAATACACGTCAACTTAAATTTAATAAATATTATTTCTTAGTCATACGGATATTGTAGCCCTATTTCTTCATAAAAATACCCCCCAAAATTTACACATTTTCATGAAAAAAATATTTTACGAAGCCAAATTTTTACAATGTTATGCCACTGTTAGATAGGAATTAAAAAAACCTTTCTTCTCATATGTAAATATCATATAGTTTCTCAGAAAGAAATGGCTGAAAATCCAAAAAACGATTTTTTCTCCATTTTTTGACCCATGTTTTGAACCCCTAAATCCCCGATATGGCCGATAAGCCGAGACACCCCAACCTTAGAATTGTCTCTTTTATATATATTTCAAGTTTCATGCAAATCGGTTTATAAGGGTTGAGATACTTCCCTTGTTAGTTTTCGGCACTTACACTCAAAAAAAAATTACAAGAAAAATTTTTAACTTTTTTTTTGCTACCTCCTATTTTACAAAAATTCTTTATAATTTAACAAGTTTTTTAGCAATAGTTTTGTAACTTTACAAGTTTTTTACCACTCAAATTGTTCATTAACAAATTTTTTGACACGATAAAATTTACAAAGAGGTTTCGTAATTTTACTAAATTTTTTGCTACCTCCTATTTTACGAGAATTCCTAGTAATTTTACAAGCTTTTTACCAATAATTTTGTAATTTAAAAAGGTTTTTACCAATAAAATTGTAAATTTATAGTTTTTTTGACGTAATAAAAATTACAAGTAATTCTGGTGAATTTATTAGAAAATTTGTAAAATTACAAAAAAAAAGTGTAAAATTACAAAAAAAAATTTAAATTTCGATCCAAATTTGTTTGTTAGCAAACAAGGAAAACTGTCAAATATTGGTAAAATGGGATTGCGACACTTTTCCTAGTAATTTGACAAGTTTTTTTTTGTGTGTATAAACATATATAAATTGCAGAACAATCGAAGTTTAAGCTATGGGATACCTTCCTTGTAAATGACTGTGAATGTATATGCAGTGGCGCACACCGTAGGTCGCACAGCAAATAACAAAGTTAAATGTACAAAACCTTGTTATTATCAAATGAATAATATTAAAATAAAATGCTATATAGGTAATTTAGTGAGTGTAGAGTTAAATACACATACATAATTTTGTTTCAAACACTACGATTATTATTTAAATTCACTAATCTTGTTTCGTTATAAATTTATTATTTACTCAATCTGCACGCTAGCAGGATTAACTTAAAACTTGAAAAATTCCCTACACATCGGTTTAAAATTAACATTTTAAACTTTGTTGTTATGGAATTGCTATCTACTGCCCAACTTAAAAAGCTAGCCACTGTATAAGTATATTTAAAGTAAAAGGTGTTTCATCATCATCACCCTCTGCAATAACTAAAAAAAAAAATAACATTGCATTGCAACACATATTACACATCAGCAACAGTAACAACAACCTCATCATCAAAAACAACAAACCCTCCTGGGTATAATTTCAATTTCAACACTGTGGCATAAAACATTTTCTGTACCTGTGAAAAACTAACAACAACAACGCCATACTTCTACTGCTGCTACTACCACTACTTACTGCCAAAACCAGCATCATCATCATATAGCAACAACAAATATATATGGGGGTTTTCGTGTCAACTGACACAACTTTTGAAACCGATGTCTTCCGATCGGGATGAAATTTGCACCAAGGTTAGTCCTATTGGATAGTAGTTCAGACACAATTTTTCAACGAGATCGGTCAAGAACTCTCTGAGTTAGAGGGGGTCGAAATTTGACATTTTGGCCAAAGAGGTGTTTATTCTCATCCATGTAACTTCTTACCTATTGTTTTTAGCAAAATGTGTCCCAAAGAGTTTAGATAGCTATTTCTTCAGTCTTTCGAAAAAAAAATATAAAAAAAATAAAAAAAAAAAATTTGATTTTTTTTCTTAAAAATCCAAAACTTTTTTGACTTTTTCCTCAAATTGGGCCCTTTTTTTTTTTTTTTTTTTTGATTCAAAAGAAAGCTTAGGTGATTTCCTTTAAGAGCTGTGGGGTCACTTAGTGGGATGCGAGTGGGATATCTATGAAAAAAAATTTTTTTAACTTTGGAACACAAAAAACCGTTTTTCAATTTGCACTATTAGGCGTGGGATAGCTAACCAGTTTTCGATTTCGAGCCGCGATACCCTTTTATTTTTTTTAGGTTCGAAAAAGAAAGCACGAGCCAAAAAATGGGGGCGGTGGGGAGGGGCCATATGGCCTCTCATTGGGGTCAATGTTGGGCGTAAAGAGGTAAAAATCCACAAAAAGCCCCAAAACTCCCCTAGAAACGCCCCTGGAGGGGTGCAATATGAGACCGACCTCCAATAATTTTCTGCCCCCAATATTTTTCTTGAACATACCTTACCCCTATTTCCACTTCCTAAGGGGGCTCCCATACAAAATGACATTTTATAAAATTTGCTCCTACCGCTCTAACTGTCCGTAGGGTGCCCCTAGAGAAGTAAAATGTATGACCGACCCCCAATATTTTTTCAACTCCAACATTTTCTCGGAATATACCTACCCTTTATTTTCAACTCTTAAGGGGGTCCCCATACATTTTTTTTTATTTTTTTATTAGTTTTTAAAAATACATGTTTTTATAACGTATGGGAGCCCCTTAAGGAGTGGAGATAGGGTGTTATGATGTTCAGACAAAATGTTGGTAACTAAAAAATAATGGGGGTTGGTCATAATTTTTGCCTCTCTAGGAGGCACGGTAGGGGCGGTAGGAGCTGGTTTAATAAAACAAATTTATAAAAAATAAAAGAAATGTATGGGGACCACCTTAAGGGTTAAAGATACATTGTAGGTGTGTTCGCAAAAAATGTTGGAATTAATAAAATAATGGGGGTCGGTCATACATTTGGCTCCACTTGGATCACTTTAGGGTAAGTTAGAATGGTAGGATCAAATTTTTTAAAAATGGTTTGTATGGGAGCCCCCTTAGGAAGTGGAAATAGGGGTAAGGTATGTTCAAGAAAAATATTGGGGGCAGAAAATTATTGGAGGTTGGTCTCACATTGCACCCCTCCAGGGGCGTTTCTAGGGGAGTTTTGGGGCTTTTTGAGGATTTTAACCTCTTTACGCCCAACTTTGACTCCAATGAGGGGCCATATGGCCCCTCCCCACCGCCCCCATTTTTTGGCTTGTGCTTTCTTTTTCGAACCTAAAAAAAATAAAAGGGTATCGCGGCTCGAAATCGAAAACTGGTTAGCTATCCCACGCCTAATAGTGCAAATTGAAAAACGGTTTTTTGTGTTCCAAAGTTAAAAAAATTTTTTTTCATAGATATCCCACTCGCATCCCACTAAGCGACCCCACAGCTCTTAAAGGAAATCACCTAAGCTTTCTTTTGAATCAAAAAAAAAAAAAAAAAAAAGGGCCCAATTTGAGGAAAAAGTCAAAAAAGTTTTGGATTTTTAAGAAAAAAAATCAAAAAATTTTTTTTTATTTTTTTTATAGTTGTTTTTCGAAAGACTGAAGAAATAGCTATCTAAACTCTTTGGGACACATTTTGCTAAAAACAATAGGTAAGAAGTTACATGGATGAGAATAAACACCTCTTTGGCCAAAATGTCAAATTTCGACCCCCTCTAACTCAGAGAGTTCTTGACCGATCTCGTTGAAAAATTGTGTCTGAACTACTATCCAATAGGACTAACCTTGGTGCAAATTTCATCCCGATCGGAAGACATCGATTTCAAAAGTTGTGTCAGTTGACACGAAAACCCCCATATGTATATATAAGCAATTGCAGGCAACAGCATCAATAGCAACAGTCATATACATTCATTCAGCATATTCTCAGAAGGGTACGAGTATATTACAATCGAAAATATTTGTTGGTTGTGGTTACCAATTCCGAGATCTAAGTAGATCTGATCAGTAATTGTATCTGATCAGATCTCAGAAATGGGGAGAAATCTCGGATATAAAAGATCTGATCAGATACAATTGATATTATCAGATCTAAACAGATCACATCATATCTAATCGATTTTTACACTGGTACTTAGAAAATTGTTATATGAGAACCGTTACCAGAATCATAACCGGGAATACCAGTATTCCAGGGAATGTATTTAGAACCGGGAAACCGGTACCAGAACCGAGAATACCGAGAACTAGGAAATGAGGGACACTAGTGCTGAAAAAATATTTATAGAGTAAAATAATCTTTGGATTGGACTCCTTTGCAAAATCCCTTCCATATTTAAAACATATTTAAAATTTCTGGGTAGATAGGAGTTGTCACGTTTCCAGTGCTAACCATGGTCCGAGTTACAATATTTTCTAAATTTGGGTTTAATATCTGTAAAATTATTAGTTACCATCACAGACACATTTTTTTAAGTGTTTAGTTGATTCACCAGTAGTTTCATTAGTTTTAAACGGGTGGTGATGCTACGGGAACGTGAGTATATCTTAATGGTAACATTGAATGCATTGCGTGGCATAAAGTTCGTTACGTTGCACAAACATTTATTGTTATTCTTTTACCTTGATGTTGTTGTTATTCTTGTTGCTGTGATGTCAATATTGCTTGAGCGCAGTTCTATATTTTTTAGTTATTTAAATGTTGAATATGTTGCTTGCTACGTTCGTTATCCCCTAAAGGTACAGTGGGTTTTTGTTTGAGTTTGTTATATTTAACATTAAAATCTATTTGCCAAATACTGCATTTACGCCTATGTGTGAAAATTGTTGACTTCCACAGGAACTGATTCAGGTTTTGGGTTTCGAGGAACAGTTTTCCTTATAGGGATACATTTTACTTAAAGCAAAATTATGACACTCTGTGATATTATTTTTTTAACTTTTATACTGGGACTCTGGCAAGGGAACTATTCCAACCCTTATGAACCGATTTGCCTGAAACTTTAAATATATATAAAAGAAACAATTCTAAGGTTGGGGCGTCTCGGCTTAGGGGTTAAAAAAATGGGTCAACAGATGGCGAAATTTTTTTTTTTTTTTGATTTTTCAGCCATTTCTTCCTAAGAAACTGTATGATGTTTTCATATGAAAGGAAAGGTTTTTTTAATACATATCTAACGATGATTTAATCTTTCAGAAATTCGGCTTCTTTAAATATGTTTTTTACGAAAATGTGTGAAATTTGGGGGGGGGGGGGGAATTTATGCACTCGAAAAAAACTTGTAGAATGACAAGAAAAGTTTTTTTTTTACCTCCTATTTGACAAGAATTCCTAGTAATTGTACAATAATTTTGTAATTTTATAAGTTTTTTACCAATAAAATTACAAATTTACAACTTTTTTGACGCGATAAAACTTACAACTTACGAGCTTTTTTGTAAATTTACAAGCTTTTTACCAATAAAATTGTAAATTTACATTTTTTTGCGCAATAAAACTTATAAGGAATTCTCGTGAGTTAACTAGATTTTTTTTGTAAAATTTTAATGGAAATTTGTAAAATTAACAAAAAAAAATTGTAAAATTACAAAAAAAATTTTAATTTTAATCGAAAATTGTTAAAAAACAAGGAAAACTGTTAAATATTGGTAAAATGGTATTACGTGAATTTTTCTAGTAATTTGTCAAGTTTTTTTTTTTGAGTGCAGAACCATTATTTTAGTAAAAATCGCTTGGGAATTAGCACTCTAACCCAAAACATTAAGGGCCTAATTTTGTAAATCACTCGCGTTGAACGCATCACCAACGCTAACGTGAACGCGAGGCTCAAAAAATGCAATTTTGTAAATCACTACGTTATTGCGTTCAATTATTACGTTATCACTTGAAATGTCAATTATATTAGAATCGGTGTTGCCACCCATTCTCAAATTGATAAAATTGCTTACCCATTTTGTAGGGGATACACACCCATTTTAGTGGGGAAACACATATATATAATAAGGCAACACCTGCAAAGAGAATATTTGAGAAAAAAGAGAACAAAAAAAAAGTAACATAAATTACACTGTGCAACAAGAAAAATGAGCCTCAATGGCTTCAATGCCATATGAAAGTAGACCATCAGCTGAACAAAACCACGAAAGGGTTTTGGAAAGTCAGTTCGGATTTCTTTTTTATAGCCCACTGAAGTTTTTATTTTTTTATCAAAGGCGTTTGGAAAACGTCAAAAATACTATAATAAGAACACATCTGAGCTTCAAAATATGATTTAATGTCTTCAGTGAAATTTTATGGCGGTTCTTTTCTTAGAACATTTCAACCCTCTAACTGTTGTTTTAAGGGGTCATTTAAGTCCTTTTTCGAAAACTAGACACAGAAGTCTAATAAAACGTCCATTTAGAGGGTTAAAATGTTCTACAAAAATTTTCCTCATAAAATTTCACTGGGGGCTGTCAAATGTTCAAAGTTTGTGTGACATGCGCAAAATGCTTAAAAAGGGTCAAGTATAAATAATCAATGTTTGTTATTTTTTTTTACCAAAGCAGTGTTAAAAAATATCGACAAAAAAACAGTGCAAATATACTTTTAAGCTAAAAATTATGTTCTGATGTGTTTTATAAAATTTTATGATGATTCTTTTCTTTGACCAAATTAACCCTCTAGCTCCCGTTTTAAAGGGTAATTTTTGTCCTTTTTTAAAAGAAATACAAAAAAAGTCTATAAAAAAAGCAGTTAGAGGGTTAAAATTTTTTACAAATATTTTCTGCATCAAATTTTACTTGGGCACGTCTAAGACAGAAAATTCGTCCAGCATATAGAAAATGCTTAAAAATTTTAAAGTATTCAAAATTTTTTTTTATATTTTTTTTTGGGCCGAAATATAAAAAAAAAAAACAAGTAAAAAAGTTAAATTCGTCTTTGTCGAATGTATTGATACCCTCCACAATGTAAAAAAATTTATTTGCAAAAAAACAAACAAATAAAAATTGGAAAAAAAATGCGCGAAAAAAATTTTTAGGTAAAAAAAAAAATTTTACGCAAATGTTTTTTTTTACGCAAATGTTTTTATGTTTGTACTTGTTTAAATTCCATTCGGTGATCAATTCTGTTCACATGTGTCAACCAGCAACCGAATTAAAGCATTTTGTGTTTTTAGGTTATGTTGAATGTACCACAATTTTCGAGGTGTTCTTACATTTTCGTTCATAACTTTTGAACCGTTGAACCGATTTCGCTCAAATGCAATTCCAAACTACTTAGGGCAACTAGAAGTAAATATGCTAAGCCTTAAGTCTGTTTAATACTTTGGCCGTGATCACCATTTCAGATATCGCGTGATGCCGTTCTAGCGGAAATTTGTTGGTGGAGCAAAAATATATTTGAGAACGAAGAAGAATTAGGTGGGGAAAAGACCTAAGCTTTCTTTTGAGTTAAAAAAAGTGCCCGACATAACCTAAAAACACAAAATGCTTTAATTTCGGCTGCTGGTTGACACATATGAACAGAATTGATCACCGAATGGTTTTTAAACTAGTACAAACATATTTTAAAAAAAAAACATTTACGTTGATTTTTTTTTTACCAAAACATTTTGGTTTTTTAATTTTTTTTTTTTTTTTGTTTTTTTTTTTTTTTTTGTAAATAAACTTTTTTACATTGTGGAGGGTATCAATACATTCGACAAAGTCAAATTTAACTTTTTTATTAGTTTTTTTTTATTTCTGCCCAAAAAAAAATTTAAAAAAAAATTAATACTTTAAAATTTTTAAGCATTTTCTATATGCTGGACGAACTTTCTGTCTTAGACGTGCCCTAGTAAAATTTGATGCAGAAAATATTTGTTAAACATTTTAACCCTCTAACTGCCTTTTTATATAGACTTTTTTTTATTTTTTTTTATAAAAAGTACAAAAATCACCCTTTAAAACGGCAGCTAGAGGGTTAATTTGGTCAAAGAAAAGAATCATCATAAAATTTTATAAAACATATCAGAAAATCATTTTTAGCTCAAAAGTATATTTGCACTGTTTTTTGTCGATATTTTTTAACACTGCATTGGTAAAAAAAAATAACAAACATTGATTATTTATACTTGACCCTTTTTAAGCACTTTGCGCATGTCGCACAAACTTTGAACATTTGACAACTCCTAGTGAAATTTTATGAGGAAAATATTTGTAGAACATTTTAACCCTCTAAATGGACGTTTTATTAGACTTCTGTGTTTAGGTTTTGAAAAAGGACTAAAATGACCCCTTAAAATGGTAGTTAGAGGGTTAAAATGTTCTAAGAGAAGAACCGCCATAAAATTTCACTGAAGACATCAAATCATATTTTGAAGCTCAGATGTGTTTTTATTATAGTATTTTTGGCGTTTTCCAAACGCCTTTGACAAAAAAATTAAGATTTCAGTGGGCTAAAAAAAGGAATCCGAACTGACTTTGCAAAACCCATTGGTGATTTTGTCCACTTGATGGTCTACTTTGATATGGCGTTGAAGGCATTGAGGCTCAATGCGATGACCCAAAATTTGTTGCACAGTGTTATTTGAAAAAAACAACAAAAATCACAACGAGCAGCTTAGCTGTTTTCGATGTTTTTCTTCTGCCGTAGGAGCATTTTTTACACATTTATTGCTTTTTTATTGTATGTTTACATATTCCAACATAATTATTTTATTTTTTGCTATTTAAAAGCATAGTTGCTACATCAACGCCCCAAAATTCCAAGTGATCAATTTGACACTTCAAGTGATGGAAAAACACTCTCTCGTTTTACAAAATTCCGTTACATACAATTAATTCTCAAAACACGTACATAAGTCAACGCGAAAATAACAGCTGTTCGGTCCTCGCGTTTTACAAAATAGAAAATTGTCCAACGCGAGGTGAAAAGGCGCGTTGCGTTTTACAAAATTAGGCCCTAAATCATGATAATGTTTCGCTGAAGATTTTAGTGTACTTGCCAAAGCAAAGTTTTTTTTAGAAAAAATATTATTTGCCATTCCATGCAAAAAAAAATAAATATCGGTCGAGTACCCCATTAAGTTAATATATTATTGATCCATTTCTAAGACAATTTAGCTATATCTCCATCTGTCTGTGGAAAGATAGACGCAGTATAAGTGCAAAAAAGTATTTTTAGATTTTGGAGAATATAAACGATATAATATTCTCTTTTGTTTTTTGTACATTTGCTAAACAAATGGAAAATTTTATGTCAGAATAGAAAACTACTTGGTGAAAAAGTAGTTTTGGTGAAGAAAAAAATTAAAAGACAAGTTTTGATGAAAAAAATTTTTTTTTTGATGAAAAAAAAAAATTGCCGAAAAAAATTTTTTTTGATGAAAACAAAAAAAGATTTTACGAAAAAAAAATTTATAAAAAAATAAAAATTTTGGACCATCATAATAGTATTTCTCATTTAACTTGCGAAATATATGGAATATTATGTCTGGTTTGATGTTTGATTGACCAACAATGAGCGTGTTCAGCAGAGAAACCTGCTACTCAACAGTTGAGATGTAGCATGTTTTGATTATTATTGATAATATTGGAATAAATTATTATTTTTATTATATAATACTTTTTTATGATTTTTTTGTTTATTTCCTTGAATATCGTCAAAAAAAATAAATAATTTCAATAAAACAGCTTATTTATCAGTTTGTGATCAAATGAAGCATAATTTTTTTACGCTACCAGTGATGAGAAGCGCTCACTCAACATGTAAACTGAAATGTCAAAAATTAAACCGTTCAGCAGAATGTTGAGGAGCAGCTGAGTAGCATCTTTCTATGCTGAACGTACCCAATGATTCGCTAAAAATATGCTCTTAAACCAAAAATATGCAAAAATATGCTCTTAAGGCTAAAATATGCAAAAATATGCTATAACAAATCGATGCCAGATTTCTTAAAAACTTCTGAAACGGATAAATACCTTACCCACTTATCAATAAAATGCACAGGAAAAAACATGATACTGCATATTTTTGATTTCCCTGTTGATGAAAAAAAATATTGATGAAAAAAAAAAAAATATTGATAAAAAAATATTAATAAAAAAATATTGATGAAGAAAAAATATTGCTGAAAAAAAAAATATTGATGAAAAAAAAATATTGATGAAAAAAAAATATTGATGAAAAAAAAATATTGATGAAAAAAAATATTGATAAAAAAAATATTGATGAATAAATAAAATATTTATGAAAAAAATATATTGATGAAAAATAATAATGTTACGTTTTATTCACCAGCTGGTGAATATTTTTGTTATTCACCACGAGGTGAATTATTATCCAAGTTACAAACCCAAGTTAGTAAAATTTTTGGTTTTAAGAAAATGAAAACAGTAATTCTTATTTTCTTTTTTCTTAGTCGTTAGCCTTTATTGTCAAACTGAGGTGGCGTTCTGCACCATTTCTAAAATTAGACACCAGCCTTAAAACATCATGTTAAAAAAATTACTAAAATATATTTTATTATCGCTTTTTATTTTATTTCTTAATCTTTCTTAATTTTTTTTAGAGAATCTACATTCCAAATACCAATTTGTGTTACCCGAGTAAAAATAAACATATATAACAATATATAACTTGATACAAACATAATAAATCATATATGATTATACATCGCGTGAGATCTTTTCTAAATTTTTTAAATGCAGTCATATGTAGTTATATATAATTTAATCATGATTGGGATTAAAAGGTGTACGGTTGATATAATTATATAAAATTATATGAGGGTCAATACAAAATTTGTTTTTCTGTATAATTTAACATAAAATTATATATAGCTTATGCTGTTCCATATAAAACTATATATGTTTTCAATTAACCAAAAATGTTCTAAGTTTTTTAGGCAAAGTATAAGAAACTTTTTAAAATGTTCCTAAACATTTCTTGTTAGGGTTATGTATATCACCTATCTGGTTCGAAGCGTACCCAAACATTTTTTTTTGTTTTAGAAAATTAAATGTTTGGTGAATGTATCGTTGACCTGTGGTGTATCTCAACCCAAACCAAAAAACACCAGGATTTTATATGTTTTTATGCAATTAGATCTAATTAGATCCACCAATATATGGCAATGTCTGGTCAAAACTCGGATGAAATCAAATCATATTTTATACAAGTTGATCTTTTTTAATGCAAACACATCCACCATTATTCGGATCAAATTGCGTATAAATATATATTGTGTTACATATCATTATATATTGCATCATATAAAAATTTTTACTCGGGTATGACTACTTTTTTATAAAATCGCAAAAGTACCAAAGTATACTTTTTAACACTCCTAAAATCGATACTTTACACAAGGTACTTTAGTGAGAATTTTTTTCCATGGGATGCCGCTACACTCCAAATTTCTAGAACCATTATTTCAGAATGTAGAAAAGATAATGATGAATCAGTCAGTCTGTAATTTTACTTGTTTTTATGTGTAGACAGATTCCCCGATTCTGAGACATTTTTTCTATAAAAAATTTTTTGGATTCGGAAAAACTTTTCCAATAAAAAATATTTTCAGATTCTAACATTAAGCCATTTTGCCTATAGAAAAATTTACGAAATCTGAGTTATTTTTCTTATAGAAAATTTTTCCCTTAGAAAACTTTTCAGATTTAGAAATAATTTTTATTTTAAAAATTCTTACATTTAAGACATTATTCCAAAAAAAAATTTCCCTGATTCTGAATTATTTTTCTAACAGATTTGAACCAATTTCTTCTTTAGAAAAGTTCTCATATTTTGAGACATTTTTATTTTATGGTCTCAAAATGTCAATAAGTAAATTTTTTCTTCAATTAAATCACTGTTAAATTCTTACAGGAGCACAGGTTTACTTCCTTTTTCCCTTTTATTTTTATTTTAATATCCAAAAGTAAATTGCATAAAACTTGATTGTTTTAAATTTGTTTTTTTCTCATTCCATCTTGTTTGGTTGGTACACATACACTTTCATTTTTATATATTATTTTATTTTATAAAAACAAACAGTTCATGGAAGCGTGTGGCAAAAATGAAAAATAAAAATAAGTAATGCTCCAGATTGTAACAAACCAGACTAAACTAGCATACAGCAATACACTCGAAAAAAAATGATTAAGGAATTTTTTAACAAATAATACTGCAAATAATTTCTAATTCAGTAGAAACTAGTTAAAAATCCCCAAGAAAATTAGTAAAATAAAACAATATGGTGGGTATTAAAGTGGATATTATATAATTAATTATACGCACCATATACTGATGTAATGACGATAAAATTAAACAATCATCCTAAAATCACATTAATCTTACTAAATCTTAATTTAATGAAATTTTAAATGATTTTTATATTTTATCACCATAACTTATGTTAGATATACGGAGAGTATACTTTATACAATTATGGATCCATTTAAAAATAGTGGATCGATAAAGTTGTCTTTTGAAAGATTTTTTTATTTTATCATAATTAATTAAGAACTCGATGGCTATTATTAATGTATAGTGGATATAATACATTTAGTAATAAGAACCAAATACTGAAGTAATGATAGTATAATAAAAACAAGTAAAAAGGAAAGGAAATTACTTTTGAAAAAAAAAATTTTTTGGAAAAAAGAATTCCGCAAAAAAATCAGCAATTTTTTCTTTTTTTTATCAAAAAATATGTTCGTACTTGTTTAAATACCATTTGGTGTTCAATTTTCTTCACATATGTCAACCAGCAGGCGAATTAAAGCATTTTATATTTTTAGGTTATATTGAATGTACTAAAATTTTTGAGGTGTCCTTACATTTGCGTTCATAACTTTTGAACCGCTGAACCGATATCGCTCAAATGCAATACCAAACTTCTCGGGAGAACCTGCAATAAATGTGTTACGTTTCAGTCATCTCCGTGAGATATTTTGGCCGTTATCACCATTTCCACAGACAGACAGACGGACATCGCTGGAACTAGGGCTGTCAAACGGGATCGGTTTTTTAAAATCCCAGGATTGGGGATTTGAAAATCGAAATCCCGGGATCCCGGGATTTTTCGGGATCACGGGATTTTTCGGGATCCCGGGATTTTTCGGGATTCCGGGATTTTTCGGGATTAAATTTTTTTGATTATAAGAGTAAAAAAATAGTAGACTCTTTATATTTCAATTTTATTGTGCATATTAATGGGGCTACTGTGGGTTAGTTGGTAGTGTGCTAGCCTATTAAGCAGGTAGTCGTGGGTTTGATTCCCACGAAAACCCTTTGGTCTATTTCGCTACAACGAAATTATTAAAACAAATATTTCTAATTATTCTGATTGTTATTTAAAGGCAATTAAAAAATTAAGTATACTCCAAGTAATTATTATTATTTAATATTTAGCAATGAACTAAAAAAGCCCTGAGGGGTTTGTTATGGAAAATTACAACTTTTATTTGCTTTTGGTTTCATCCAATTCCGATTTTGGTTGTTGCACTGTATAATTTTAAAACTAATTTAAAGAAAATTTAAAATAATAAAAACATGTAATGGAGAAAAGAAGAAATAAAATGCATTAGACTTTAATTTTTTTTTAAAAGAAAAGTTTTTCTTCCAATTTTGAACGTCCCGCAAAATTTTTATTCTCCAACGCCTAAAACTTATATGGTACAAATTTGAGGCCAATCGGATTAAATTTACCCGTGGAGCCCTTCGATCAAAGTTTCGATTTTTAGAAAATTTTCGCCAAAACCTGCATACTTTGGTCAAAGGGCTCCGTGACTATGGCTTAATGGTTAGTGCGTTGGACTATTATTCAGCAAGCCTGGGTAGAACTCTCAGCTCAGCCAAATTCGTGACCAGCTACGTTGAAAATTAAAAAAAGTTTTAGTTTTAATCTGTTTATGTAAATGTAACAATAATTGAACAAAGTTGTATTTTAAAAAATAAATTCTCATTCATTTTTAATATTTAAAAAATCCCGGGATTTGAGCATAATAATCCCGGGATTCATTTTATGACAAAAATCCCGGGATTTCGGGATTGACAGCCCTAGCCTAGAATGTCTTAAAATCGATCGGTTATCATGAATATATATACTTTATGGGGTCCCAGACCGATATTTCGATGAGTTACAAACGGAATGACAAACTTATATGGGTGAAATCAAAAAATGTCAACCAAACCATGAAATCGTGTAATATCTCTTACATGGGTTAAAGTATTCGCAAATTTGTTTATGTACAACGTCGTATATATTGCCGTTCTACATAACTAACAACAATCCGGATATTAATCAGCTATTTTAAACAAGTAGAAAAGTTAAATTCAACTTGGCCGAATCTATAAACACCATGGTTGGTTACCGTTACCCTTATTATACCGTTACCGTTTCAAAACCCTTTCAAATCGAATACCGTTACCGTTACCGATACCGCTAAAAATATTTTTAAAATACCGTTAGCCTTACCGTTACCGTTATAATTATTAGAAGTTACCGGTATTGTACCGGTATTCAAAATTTTACCTGTTTTAAGGGATTTTAACGAACAAAAAAATAAAATCAAATTGCTAACATAATTTTAAATTTATAATTTGCAAATTATCATAAAATAAATGACAAAAATAATAATCATATCAAATCTATACTGGTTTTTGGGTCTATAAAATATTTTTAGCTTTCAGTTCTATCTTTTTTCAAATTTTTAACTAAATTAATAATACCGGTACGTACCGGTTTGGTTAGTTCGGTACCGGTACATACCGTTACCGAAACGATTTGAAAACACTTACCGTTACCTTTACCGAAATAAATAAAAATTAGATACCGTTACCGTTACCCTTACCGTTATTCGTTTCGGTAACCAACCTTGATAAACACCCTCCAAAATGCACATTTTAAGTGATTGTAAATTTTTTAAAGAGAAAAAAATAACATTTTTGATTAGAAATATTTTATTTTGTGTAAAAAACTTTTTTAAGTAATTTAAAAAAAAAAAACATAATTTACTAAATTTTTTTTTGAGTGTAAAATTTTTTTTGAGTGTAACATTTTTTTTCGAGTATATTTTTTTTTTTGAGTAAAAATATTTTTGAGTGACAAAAACACGTTGTAAAATATTTTTGTGACTAACAAATGTTTTTAAAACATGTTTAACGGGTTTTCAACAGGTGAATTTAAGGTGAAACTAATCTGAAATTCACGGCTTTGCTAATAACTTTTGAACCACTGAACCGATTTGGCTGAAAATCAATTCAAACTAGGCCTGGGGAACGACAAATATAATTACCAAGCTTCAGCATCCTCAGAATTGCCTTTCAAAAGTTAGCGTGTTTTTTATCTCGTAAATTCACTAAAAACTCCTGCCGAAATTCAGTCTTTTGCTCATAACTTCTGAACCACTGGACTGATTCCGCTGGATTGCAATACCAACCTGACCAGGTAAATAACCAACAAACTTCAGGAGCCTCCGTATAGTATTTCAAAAGTTAGCGTGTTTTCAACAGACAAACAGACAGACTGACGGACGGACGCACAGACGGACGGACATCGCTAGATCGTCTTAAAATCGATCGAGGATCATGAATATACATACTTTATGGGGTCCTAGACCAATATTTCGAGGTGTTACAAACGGAATGACAAACTTATATATACCCTCTATCACTAGAGTGGAGGGTGTAAAAAAAAAATAACTTCAACGATTCATGATGTTGGCATGATTTTGTATTTTATTGTTTTGAAATAGTTTTTTATATAATTAATAAATATTGATAAATATTCTTCAAGTAGTCAAATATTTAAAAAAAAACTCCAGTACATATTTCAGATCCTCAGAACCGTTTCGCATGTTTTTCAACCAGCACAAACTTTTTCTTTAAGTGTATTGTAAATACAAACATAACGTGCTTAGTTTTTGCGTTTATTGAATATCAACCACAATCTGCACACACACATACTCATTCACTGTATACATATTAAAAGTCACACAGATGTTGTTTATATACTTTTTTATATACATTTATACGTACATACCTTTATGTGTATGTATGTAAGTATTTATGTAATATAGGTGTTTATATGGTTAAGTTACATTTACTTATACTTTAACTTTAGCTGCTTTTTCCATCTATTTTACTACCACTATTGCTGCTGCTTATTGTTTTACTTTAACAGCCACTATACCACTAACAACTATTTGCTAGCTACCGCTAGAAATATAACTAATACATGCAACACTTTTTCCTAATTTAATTAAGAATATAGAAAATTAGCAAATTTTTATTTTTAAATTTCAAATTCCGAATATTTTAAATGAAATTAATTAATTTCCATTTGATTGTGAAATATATTTTTGAAATTTTCTAGGAATGCTACCCCGTGTAAAAAAATAATTGGATCAAAACATATCTCTTTTGATAAAAACATATATGGATCATATCTAAATGGATATAATCAGATCTACTCCATATATATTCATATCTGCTTCAGATATGTTTTGATCCGTAAATTGAGTCTATCTGGCATATATGACATATATGATCAGACATTTTCAGATATGTTCATATATGTTAAATTGTCAGATAGACTCAATTTACGGATCAAAACATATCTGAAGCCGATATGAATATATATGGAGTAGATCTGATTATATCCGTTTAGATATGATCCATATATGTTTTTATCAAAAGAGATATGTTTTGATCCAATTATTTTTTTACACGGGACTACAAGATCTTGATTAAATTTGATGAGATCAAAACACATGTCGGCTAAGTCGTGCAAAATATTACCAACATTAATAAATTTGAAACAGAAAAATAGTTTTCTAGAAAATTATTTTATTTGACCATCATGGTAAAGAAAAATTACCTCGAGCCAGTAAAAATCTACTCAATATACAATATTTTAAAGGTCGAATAAAACAATTTTTATTTTTTAATAAAAATTAATCATAATTTCTTATATTTCGCTTTATATTTTCTTGAGTTATTATTGGAAAAGGTGAAATTTTTCATTTGCTTTTAACTTATAGTCATCGTATGTTGTTAGGAGAGCACAGTGAAAATATGTATCTAAGACCTTAACATTTGTCTTAACTGCAATATTGTACACAGGTGCTATAACGGTTTTTTACTACTTTTTTTGTTTTTCCTGCTTTTACTTCATTTCTTATGGTTTTATACTGATGCAGCAAATTCTTCTTATCTTTAATGTATATATTTCGTTAGCATCATTATCGTAACCATCTTTAGTTTTTAGAATCACTTTCTTCGTTTATGAATGCAATGCTCCAATGCTATTTTATGCTATAACTGTATGAAAATTAGGTAGGCACTTATATTAGGTATTTAATTAACAATTCTGTAAATCATAGATTAATTCCATTGAAAAATTCCCCAGATTACGATAATTTTATTAAGTTGTAAAATATTTTGTATGATAAATAGTTTTAAGAAACTTAAAACCCTTCGTTGTAACAAATATCGCCGAATACGAAAATTTTTCTATTGCAAAAATGTCTTGCAGAAAAATTTCTGCGAATGTGAGCATTTTAGGTTTTTGAATCTGAGAACTTTTCTATTGAAAAAAAAGTAGAAATGTTAAATTTGACTTGGGAGAATTCATGAATACCCTAAAAAACGCCTTTTTAGGTGATAGTAAATTTTCTAGCGTGAAAAAACACTTTTGATTAGAAATATTTTATTTTGAATAAACTACTTTATTAGTAATTTTCGTAAAAAAATACCAATTTTTTTTGAGTGTATAATTTTTTTCCGCATAAATTTTTTTTTTAGTGTAAAAAAATTTTTGAGTCACAAAAATACGTTGTGAAATATTATTGTGACTTAACAATGCATTGTTAAGTCACAATAATATTTCACAACATTGCAATGTTTTGAAAACTTGTTTAAAGACTTTTCAACGCATGAATTTAAGGTTAAACCAATCTGAAATTCAAAGTTTTGCTAATAACCTCTGGACCGATTTTGCTTAAATTTTATACCAACCATACCAGCGGAACGAGCATCAGAATTGTCTTTCGAAAGTTCGTGTGTTTTTTATCTCGAAAATTCGTGAAAAATCCTTGCCGAAATTCATTCGTTTGCTTATAACTTAAACCACTTGACCGATTTCACCGAATTGCAATACCAACCTTTCCAGGTAAGTAACCAACATATGTTTCAAACCTCAGCAGTATCAGTAAAGTCTTTAAAAATTTAGCGTGTTTTCAACAGACAGACGGACAGAGATCGCTAGATTGTGTCAAAAATTAAAAAAAAAAAAAATAACGAAAAATTAACAAAAAATTTCTTCGAATCTTTAATTATTAACGTGATAATGTTTTTTGGCTGGTGTCTAATTTCAAAAAAAAAATTGCAGGACGCCACCTCAGTTTGACTACATAAGTAAGCTAACGATTAACAAAAAAGAAAATAAGAATTACTGTCTCCATTTTCTTAAAACAAAAAATTTTAGTAACTTGGGTTTGTAACTTGGATTATAATTCACCTCGGGGTGAATAAAAAAATATTCACCAGCTGGTATCGTAAAATAATTATTTTTTATAATTTTTTTTTATCAATATTTCTTTAGTCAATAGTTTTTTAGTCAATATTTGTTTTCATCAATACTTTTTTTCATAATTTTTTTTATCAATATTTTTTATCCATTAATATTTTTTTTCGTAAATATTTTTTTATCAATATTTTTTTAGTCAATATTATTTTTCATCAATTTTTTTTTTTTCATCAGTATTTTTTTTTTTTCTTCAATATTCTTTTTTATAATTTATTTTTCATCAATATTTTTGTTTTCATTGATATTTTTTTCCATCAATATTCTTTTTCATCAATAATTTTTGTTTATCAATATTTTTTTCATCAACATTTTTTTCATCATAATTTTTTTTTCATCAATATTTTTTCCATCAATATTTTTTTCATCAATATTTTTTCTTTTTATCAATATTTTCTTTCATCACTTTTTTTCATCAATATTTTTTTCATCAATATTTTTTTTATCAATATTTTTTCATCAATATTTTTTTTTTCATCATAATTTTCATCAATATTTTTTTTTCATCAATATTTTTTTCTTTTTATCAATATTTTTTTTAATCAATATTTTTTTTCATCAATATTTTTCTTTTCATCAATATTTTTATACCCTAAACTCTAGTGATACAGGGAATACATAAGTTTGTCAATTCGTTTTTAACACCTAGTACTTATATTGGTCTAGGACCCCATAAAGTATATATATTCATGATTCTCGATCGATTTTAAGATGATCTAGCGTTGTCCGTCCGTCTCACAGTGGTTCCAAATCCATTTTTTTTGGCAGAAATTAAAAAAATAATATTTAACAAATTTTCAAAAGCTTATACATTTCCTCAATGTCAACACTATAAGCTGTCAAGAAAGTATAATGAAAAAAATTTGGTGCCAATACTTTCAGTTTGCTAGGCTCTCAAAGTTGAAAGTTTTAAGACGTATAATAAAACCGGAGTGAAATCAATATTACACTTATACAAACGGCAAATGGGAAAAACTAAAATTATAAAGAGGCTAAAGGGACAAATTGAAACCTAAGGATACTAGTTCTTGTTTAAAATTCCTATTTTACAGTTAATGCATCCTTGGCGTTATTCTTGGGTGTTTTGATTATGAGGATTTTGGAGCCAAAATAGCCTATATCATTCGTGGACAAAAAGTTGTGTTTGGGCACGAACTTGCATGAGTCTTTAAACGTGAAAGTGTTTTCAATATTGTGTATTTAATATTAAAATTTACATCTTGCCAGCATTTTTTGGCAAACTCCCACAATTTCCATTTTAGTTTAGCAAATTTCTGCCAAATTTGCTGTTTTTTGCGTGACACGGTTTCAAATTTTTGTTTTTTATATTTTTTTTGACTTCCGTAAAGTTAATTAATTAAGAAAAATATATATTTTTTTTTTTTCAAATAAAAAAAAATTAAAAAAAAAAAAAAATTAAAAAAAAAAAAAAATTTTTGACAATCGAGTTTTGATTGTGCTAAGAGATAAAAATCATCACAGAATTAATCCAAGTGACCTTGATTCAGTTTTTGAATTTATGCCAAAAAAAATGCATTTGGAACCATAGTGCAGTGGGGAAAAATGGACATTTTCTTTCCAATTTTGCCTACAGGTCAGAATTCTTAACCGATTTTTTTTTCTATTTTAGCTAATAAAATTCCACATCGATCTGTCATGGTGTATTTTTAAAAAAGGGTTTTATTTTACTTTTTATATACTTTTTATACTTTTTATTTTCCTAAAGTAAACTGTATTAGAGCAAAAATTCAAAAAAAAAAGTTAATAATTTCTGAACTTTAAAAAAATATTAAAAGAAAACTAAAACGGTTTTCGGAAATCCGCTATGACAGATCGATGTGGAATTTTATTAGCTAAAATTTAAGAAAAAGAAAAGCTAAAATTGATTATAAATTGCGACCTGTAGGCAAAATTGGACAAAAAAGTTAATTTTTCCCTACTGTGCGTCTGTCCGTACGTTCGTCTGTCTGTTGAAAACACGCTAACTTTTGAAAGACTTCGTGGAGGCTCCTGGAGTTTGGCATATATGTTTGGCATTTACCAGGTCAGGGTGGTATTGCAAACCAGCAAAATCGGTCTAGTGGCTCAAAAGTTATGAGCAAAAGAGTGAATTTCGGCAAGGCCTATATATTTTTCGTTCCCATGTTCTGGTTCGTGTTAAATTTCAGCCAAATCGGTCAAGATGTTTAAAAGTTATTAGCACAACCGTAAATTTCAGATTGGTTTCACCTTAAGTTCACGTGTTGAAAAACACGTGCTTTAAAAACATTTGCTAGCCACAAAATTACTTTTAAAAGTATTTTTGCCACTCCGAAATATTTTTACACTCGAAAAAATTTTTACACTCAAAAAAAAATTGAAATTTTTAAATTTTTTACAAAAATGACAAATCACAATCACAATTTTTTATCGACAAATACAGAAAAACATATAGATGGATATTACTAGAATGTCTTGGAAACCATTATGGATCAATAATTATAAACATAATGGGGTCCTCTATCGATTTTTGAATGCGTGTTGCATGGAATGACAAATTAATATAGCGTTATTATTTCTAGAAAAATGTTGCTTTGGAAAGAACACATATTTATACAGCAAAACGTTATCATGATTCAATTGGTTTGACAAGATTACAAACTTCGCAGACATTTTAAACGAAACGTTAATTTTGCTGTCCTCAAAGATTTGATTGAAACAATCCCAACATAAGCACCCAGAAAGTGAGTTTGAGAATTTCTATACAAAAAAAATCACCTGGACCCAAAAACTTTCCTTTTTCATTCATGGATGATGTCAAAAATTAAAAAAAAAAAAAAAAACAATTAACAAAAAATTTCTTCGAATAATTTTTATTAATTTAAAAATGTAATAAAAAATTTCTTAGAATCTTTAATTTTATCATTAGAAAATGTATGAAAAAACGAAATTTTTTATAAGATAAGTGTTCTAAGATCTTAAAACTTTTTCCTTTGAATATCAAATGTCACCCCTTTGTTGAAAACCATGTGTGAGTGTATTAGTATTAAAAATATAAAAATTTTATAACTTTCACTAAAATGTGCTAAAGAAAATCCAAACACCCTACTATCCTTCTTCCTTAAAACATTTGCCACATTTAGGTAAACAGATAAAATGAGATCCGCACAACCCATATTCAATTTTAGCATTAAAGTTTTTGTTTTTACTTTTGCGGTTTGACGCTATTAATGCGCTTATTTTTCTATATCAGAACAAAAACAAAACTTTATAACTTTACGTTTAGCTCGTTTGACGTCTAGTGATCGGTATTTTACATATTTTCTTCTATATGCTGACTGCATAGAAAAAAAAACATTTGTTTTATATTTTTTTTTATATATATGCATTCTGTATACTCTCTTCACTGATGGTTGCTTGCTACTAGCTTGACTAGCAACTGCTTTTGTATTTAAAAGTTATTTTAAAGATTTACGATAATGTTGCAACACTGTGTTGTATTGTGTTTGTGTTAAGTTGTTGCCACAATTTTAAAGTCTTACAAGGGAGGTCTTCACATGGCACCCATCGATTCTCCGGAAGCTTGTATATGCGAAAGAGGGGATGAAAATAAGAGTTACCTGTTTTCTCTTAGCTGCCCAATCTCACATTTAGCGGGTCAAAGGGGAGGGGAAACAGGATTTTTTTCGTTTTTTGAGGATTTTTGACATTTTTTCAAAAGAAACTATATGAACATTTTATACAGATCTAAAGTTTTTTAAATGCCTAATCAGTGGTGTATAGGTGGTGCCTAAATTCGGCCTCGATAGCTGGGATTTTATTCGGATTTTCCCAAAAGACCTAATTTTTACATAAGGTGGCAACACTTTTTTAGATTTAAGATAGATTTAAGAAATGTTTGTCATTAATAAATAAATTTGAAATTAGGTAGCTAAAAAAACAGGTAACTCTTATTTTTCTCCTCTCATTCCCATATGCAAGTTTCACGACAATCGGTGGGTGCCCTCTGAGAGGCCTCCCTTGTTAGTTTTTTTTTTTCAAGGTATCATGTATTTGCGGCGTTTAATATACTCTAAGCATGAATAACAAAAAAGCAACAACAACAACAACAAAATAGGTGTTGCATAAACACCAGTTGGCATAGTTGTTGGTGCTGTCTTGACGCATTGTAACATTTTGTAAAAGTTTTAATAGAGAAATTTTGACTACATTCAGATTACAACGAAAGATAATCAAACTTTAATTTTAGTTTGTTGACTTTATAATCCGCTGCTAATTAGTTTAGTTTTAGTTAAATACATATTGAACCTCAATGCGTATGAGTATTATTAGAACATATTTAAATGTAAATAATATTACTCATACGTATTACCCGTACGTGAACATAAAAGCACCACTGAACAAATGAGGTGTGTATGGGATTTGCAAAAGTATTTTTTTTTTTCGCTCCACCGCACATTGGGTTGAAATGGATCAAAAGTGGCGCTTTATTCAAAACTGAAAAAAAATTTTCACAAAAATTATTAATTTAGGGTTAAAGTATATAAAATTACACTAAAAAATCTGTCACAACTATTATTCTGACAAGGGAAGTATCTCAACCCTTATGAACCGATTTGCCTGAAACTTAAAATATATATTAAAGACACGATTTTAAGGTTGGGGTGTTTCGGCTTATCGGCCATATCGGTGTTTAAAAATTTCGTTGTCCCCTTATGAAACCCTGTGGACCTTCGGGAAAATTTTGATAACTTCCGAACTAAGAGGAATATCATCTAGGGCAAAAATACGGGTCGACTTAAATTTAATAAAGATTATTTCTGATCCATATGGATATCGTAGGTCTATGTCTTCACATAAGTACCCCCAAAATTTACACATTTTCCTGAAAAAAATATTTAAAGAAGCAGATTTTTTACAAGGTAATGCCACTATTGGATAGGCATTAAAAAAACCTTTCTTCTCATATGAAAACATCATATAGTTTCTTAAGAACAAATGGCTGAAAAATCCAAAAACGATTTTTTCGCCATTTTTTGACCCATGTTTTGAACCCCTAAATCCCCGATATGGCCGATAAGCCGAGACACCCCAACCTTAGAATTGTATCTTTGATATATATTTTAAGTTTCAGGCAAATCGGTTCAAAAGGGTTGAGATACTTCCCTTGTGAGTTGTTTACTATTCTTGCAATCCGCCGTCAAAATCAAATACATTTTTGTGTTTTTAAATATGGTGCTAAAAATTGAAAATCAACTTATTTCTAGAATTTTTTTGGTATTTATTCATTCAAAGGTAATTTTTTTATTATGGAACCATCAACTTCAGGCATTTTCAAATACATTTTTGTTTTTTGTTTTTTGAAAATTGTTGTAAAAATATTTTTGAAATTTTTTTGTAAAATGTTCCAAAATTGGAGTATTTTTAATACTTGATGGAATATAAAAAAAAATGTAAGAGGTTGTTATAGCTTATACATTGTGATAATAAAGCATTTAGTATAAGCTTTAATTTAAAATAAAAAAAACGTCCGCGTTTAATGCCGTTATTTTTTTAATTAAGATTTTATGAAAAAAATATGGTGGCTTCAATAACACTTCACCACAAAAAAACAAAAAAGTTTCTGACCCAGAAACTAGACCCACTTATCCTTATGTATTTTGACCTTCTGAAATTGATTCTGCCATCAGAATTGAATTCTATAGTTGGGGTTTCCTGTGATTTACAAGGAAAGTCCGCAAAGTGAACCCACCTTATTTCCTTGTGAATTTGACAAAGTTACAAAATTTTTCAATTTTATTTCTGTATGTAAGGTTCAAGTCTGATCTATTACGTAGAAAATAAGAGTATTGTAAAAAAAATCCGTAAAAAATTGCAGAAGTTACATGCATTTGAACAAAAACCCGTCATTTCAGTTTTATACAAAAACAGTTGTATTTATGTTGTGAATTAATTCGTTTTTGTTCAAATGCAAGTAACTTCTGCAATTTTTGATGGATTTTATGAAAAAAACCTCTTATTTTCTTCGTAATAAATCAGACTTGAACATTACATACCGAAATAAAATTTTAAAAAATGTTAACTTATTGTTGGTCAAATTTACAAGGAAATCAGGTCGGTTCACTTTTGCGGACTTTCCTTGTAAATTGCAGAAAAACCCAACGATAGAATTTAATTCTGATCGCGGAATTGAATTTAGAAGGTAAAAATACATAAGTATTAGTGGGTCTAGACCTTTTTTTGTGGGTCTTTGTAATCTATATATAAACAAGTAAGAGTTTAAAATTCGGCTGTGCAAAATCATTAAATTATTGCTTTTGGTTTAAAAGTTACAGCTTAAATTGTGAATCAAGTTCAATTTTCAAGAAACACTAAAAAATTCTGACAGGTTAAAAAAAATAAAAAAACACATGTTTCCTCCTTAAAAGGGTGCTTTCTAATGTATTATTCATCATTTATCAATCAAAAAATATTATATGTTAAAATTACTGCTTCCCTGAATAAAGCGCCACTTTGCCTCTCATTCAACCCAATGTGCACCGGCAGTTTCTGATAGATTGGCCATAAAAAATGATATCTGTGCAAGAACTGGATCTCTCGGTTGAATACAGGCCAGTCGATTTGAACTTTTGACCCTAAAAGTGAACTAAAAACACTACAAAACTTTTTGGAGTTTATATGGGTAATTTCATTACAGAAGAGCCCAAAAATGATTTTGAAGTTTCGATTTTCCAAATGCTGTATACAAATTAATAAAATTACTTTATTTTAAACGACCCTCGTTAAAATTTTAAATTATACAATCGATTTCCATGATTTTGAAGATTTAAAAATGGAGATTTTAAACGAGTTTTGAAAAATACAGTAATTTTTAGCATTAACCCATTTTGGACCAAGACTCAATTTTATTTTTATTTTTTGGAAAAAGATAATTTTTTAGGGTAATTAGCACCCGCTGATCTCAAAAATCTTCTCAAAAAAATTTTTCAATGTGCCGTTATCCCAGAAAAATCTGCATTTTAACTTCTTATGCATTTTTAATATTTCGATTTATTTGCTATTTTATTAATTTATTTCATAATTTTCAAAATAAATAGTTTCAAAATGATTCAAAATAGTGGATTTTAATAATAAATTAAATCTAAATAAATTTAAAATTAATCAAAAAAATTAAAAGCCGAAAATCAAAAAATGCAAAATTTTCGTTTTTGCTTAAAAAAATTTCTGTGCTGATTTGCATTGCATTTCATGGACATACAAATTGCGGTGGTCAAGTGGGAATATTTTTTTTTAATTGCAGGAAGATGAGACTTATCATTCGTAACCATATTTACCCGAAATTCCACCTTTTTCATACATAAATATTTTTTTGAATAAGGTGCTCTTTACTGTTCGAAAAATCGAACAGAGGATCGAAATGGGTTAATTTAAAACATGTTAGCAAAATACAATATGAAAAATACTTGTTATCTAATTACTAGGGATGAGATTTCATGCATTAAAAAATCGAAAATATGCGCTTAAAATATGCGCTAAAAAGTTCAAAATATGCACTAAAAAACCTTAAAATATGCACTAAAAAAAAAATGTGTACAATAAAAATCTTGTTTTCATAAGAAAAACTTCTTAAAAAGCATAAAATAATGCCGGGTTTAAATAGAAACATTTAAAACTTTATATAAGCACGATTTTTTTAGAAATTAAGAAGATCTTAAAAAAATAAAAAAAAAATAATTTTTCTTATATTCAAAATAAATTTTTAAAGAGCTTTTATAAAAAATAAATTTAAATTTTTGTTTTTGCTAATTTATGCCAAAATATGCAAAAATATGCACTTAAAAGATGGATATTTGCACAAAATATGCATTTAAAGTTAAAATATGCAAAAATATGCACTTTCACCAAAATATGCAAAAATATGCAAAAACAAATCAATGCCATTTTAACGTAAATTTCTTGATTCGGAAAGATAATTGGTCGATATCTTTTTTAGACTGTCGACAAAAAACATGCATTTGCATGGAAATCTCATCCCTACAAATTACATTTGAACTTGAAGAATAAAAAAATGTTATAAAAGTAGAAAATTTCACTGAGTTTCATAAATCGGATTGCATTACTCAATCAAGTGGTCTGCCACACGTTAGATGCCTGGGGAAGTTTTAATAACTTGGCTGATTTTCAACCGATTTTAGATTTTAGTACCTTATAAGAGAGACATTTTACTCTGCATCAAAAATCTGTAACCACCTGAATTTAAACTGACCTTAAAATACCAAAAAAATTGAGAAAACAGAAAAAATCATATTTTTCCAAGTAATCCGTTTTTTTAAATTCAAGGCCGATGCGGCACGCCTTACCCATGTCCGATCAACCTTAATTTTTATGAGACATATTTTTACCTACAAATGAATATATCTAGTGTAAGTTAGGATCAATATCTAACAATTTAGTTTTTTTGGAGCACCATATAAAATTAACCAGAATCAAAAAAATCTGCAATTTTCAATATTTGAAAAAAAAATAGAAAGAATTGTGATAAAATCTCGAATTATGGCTTAAAAGTTGCGAAATTTAGAGTAGAATTTTTAGACTTTAAAAAAAAAATCGAAGGTTTCGCACTTTTTCAAAAAGTCTGACTTTTTAAAAACAAAATCGAATGTTTTGGACTTTTTCAGAAAGTCGATTTTAATTTTTGAACGTTAAAAAATAAGTGATAATTACTTCGAATAATTTTTTCATATTTTTTTTTTCTAAAACTACATCTAAATACCAACAAAACGATGTCCAGTTTTTAAGATATCTTTATTTTTTACTGGTTAAAATTATTTGAAAACTTAAATTTTTTCATTTTTTTTTTTAATCGCCATTTTGAAAAATTAATTACTCAACACTAGGGTGTTCAATTAATCGTTTTTTTTTATTGTTCGATTAAATGATTAATCGACATTTGTCATTTTTAAATTATTCGATTAAACAAATAACATTTTAAAATTATTCGATTAATCGAATAATTACAAATTCAGAAATTTTCGAAATTACAAGATTTTTAAAACAATATTAGAAAACAAGTAAGAAAGTTATAGTCGGTCAAGACCGACCATATGATACCCTGCACCAATGTTTTCCGGAAAATGGGTCCCAAGTCCAAACATGGACCGATTGGATGATCTATCTTTTGTTAGATCTTTAGTTAGTGTAGAAAACTCACACAGATCAAATTTAAGTAAAATTGGTTTATTTTTTTGCCAATAGACCGATTTAACTGAATATCGGTTAAAAAGTTTTATATGGGGGACTAAGTCAAAAAATTGTCCAATTATATTCCGATGTGATTAGGTTAATAAAGTACGCGTTTAACACCTAAAAATAAAATGTTTATAAAATATTTCCCTTTTTATGAATTTTGAGGGAATTATTTGAATATCGGGAGGGTGGTTTGTATGGGGACTACGAGAAGGACTGACACGATTCCTTTAAAATTGGAATGATGATTCGTGCACACAAAATTTGTTTACCTGTTAAATTTCAAAGCGATATCTATTATAATACGGTTATTAGAGTCATTTAAGCCTAATCCAAAAGGGGTGTTTGTATGGGGGCTAGGTCTTAACGTGGACTGATTTTTTTCAATTTCAATAGGCTTCGTCCTTGGGTCAAGAGATGCTTAAGTTTCAAATTTCAAGTCAATTGATTGAAAATTGCAACTTGTATCGTGCCTAAACCGATAGATGGACAGACGGATGGACGACCGACATCGCTAAATTGAGTCAAAAAGTAATTCTGGGTTGATCGGTATACTTCAAGGTAGGTCTAGGACCAATATTTCGGGTAGTTACAAACATCAGCACAAACTCATTATACCCTGTACCACAGAGTGGTGTAGGGTATAAAAATTGTACTTGACTAAATAAACAATATTAAAACAAAGCAAAATTTAAGTTTTCTGCTAATTTGTTTGAGAAATTTAAAAAAAAAATAATAATTTTGGAGATTTGAAAAATGTGTAGAGTTCAAAAACAATTTGTTTGCCAAATTTATATAGATATATGTATATCACAATTTTTTTTATCTGACTACATTTGGGAAAATCTTAAACCAAAAATATTTTGTGTTGAGCGTATTCATAAAATTTGAAATTTTATTTCTTTTATAATTTAGTGCGTTTTAGCCCAAAACTCGAAACTTTGGCCGATTTTAGCGCGGTCATACAGTTAAGCGATTTGGCCCAAAATTTGGCAGCGAAAATCCGAAAAAAAGTAAAAATAAGGACCACTTAAATAAATATGACTATTTCTTTTTTAATGCCAACGGCCATTATTTGGTTTGTTTATTGGACTTAAAACTTTTAAAAAATAATACTACTACATATTTCCAGAAAAACTATATATTATTATTCGATTAATCGGCATAAATTCTTCGATTAACCCTTTAATCGAAATTAGCAATTTTAAATTAATCGAACAATTATTCGTCTAAAATTGTTCGATTAACCGAACAAGAATTAATCGACTAAACACCCTACTAGGGTTTCTAAATTCCCGGACTTTTTCAATTTCCGGGAAATCGTTTTAAAAAAATCGTATTACCGGGAATTCCCGGGAATTTTTTTATTAAATCAAATTTTGAACTTTACCATATAAAAATTGTTATATTACAAATTATGGTCGCATTTTTCAATTTAAAACCATTTTAGATGTATTCTTTTGTAAAATAGTTTTACTAACCTCTAAAATATACGTAGAAAGTTCATATAATCTATTTTTTAGAAATATTGGACCTTATCATAGTTTTAGTATTTGCATTGACGTATTTCCACTCCATATTTAATACCCGATTTTGCATAAAATGCGGGTTTAATAACTTTTTGAAAATTGTTTCTAATTTTGACTACGCCAACCGTAAGAAAATTATATCTTGAAGATATATTTAACTAAATTTTCGAATTGTTAATATTAATTTGTTTAAGGCATTCCGGCCAAAATGAGAACACCAATGTACTATATAGCCATTGTAACTACGTATTTTCACTGGTTGCTGGGATAGAACTCGCGGCGGCCAAGGTTAGTTACAAAACATATTTTTTTCACGGACGATAGATATCAGGCTTTTACTTCATATTTATTTTAAGCTGAAAACCAGGTTTGTTATATATTTTTAAAAATATCGATATTTTTGTTTAAGCACTATTAAGATTGTTGTTCTGAATAGGAAATACTAAATTTCGTAAAGAAGAAATCATTGGAATTTTATATTAAAAAAACTTTTGCCAATTTGCAACCAACATTTGAAGTGAAATTTAGTTTGATTCCGTATTTTGTCACGCAATCGAGTAAAGAAAAATAATTATTAGGCCTAAATAATATGCAAACTAAAGCATATCCTCTCTAGTTTTTCTTTAAAACTTTTAATTCTTTCAAAGTTTTAATGTAATTATTATTAAATTATTTAAGATTGTCTTAAAAATGTGTAAATTAAATATATTTTTATTTAAAAACTAGCGACGAATTCCCAAAATTTCCCGAAGAAAAAATACCGGGATTTTAAGAAAAATATTTCCCGGGAATTCCCGGGAAATTTTTCTCAAATAGAAACCCTACTCAACACCAACTTGGTATAGAAGGCTGAAAATTGAGTGCAAGTTGCATTTAATACGTACTAAAACATATCCAAAAAATATAATTAACCGAAGGGGCTTGGGTCTACAAGTGAGTGATTTAGCCTGGAATGCCCCATACACATACAATTTGCAAACGTTATCTATCTAACAATAAGTTGTCGTGAGAGATTTTCTTCTAAGTATAGGTGGCTGACAGAAAATTTCCAAAGGTTCGAGTTAGAACCTTATTAGAACTATTAAAGCTGAAAGTAAAATTTTTAAAATAAGTTAAAAATTGTCAGATTACAATATATTCTGGCTTTAAAGTATGTTTAAAATATATTTAATTTAATCAAAATGATTTCAATTTTGAATAACCCTGTTAACTTATGTATCTATAAAATCCGTATTAATATATTTCTACAGTACTCTGTTTTAATACCAATTTAATGACATTTACGCCAAGAGGCTAATTAAAATACAGAATAAAAGAGATAAGTTAACAATAAGAGACATTGACTAGATTAACATATTGGCAAAAAAACAAAGAATGTAAACAGACAACTCTGCAGAAAAAATGCTTATTCAAGTATGAAAAAGAAAAAAACAATCATATTTAAATCGACTTATTGAATTTAAAACAATACACACAAACCACTTCGAAAAAAACTCCTTTAAAACATAAAATCCACAAAAAAAAAATTAAATTCAATTTTATACACAACTCTTAACTAGCCACAGGTGCGTTTCCTCAAATAAAATCCTCATTCGCATAAAAAAAAAACAAAAAGAAAAAATAAATACCATTAAATGTCTGGCCCACCTCCAACCACAAAAAACAAGAACAATAAGATGAAGACAACAACAGAAAAAAATATGATTATAAAGAACTCCAACTGCCATTCAAGCACATGTGTTTAAATTAATCATGTGACAATACTTTTTGTCATAAACACTCTTGTTTTTTTTTGTGAAAGAAGAAAAAACACACACACATTGCAAAGAATGGAATGGAAAATTAAGGTATCAGGTAGATCTGGTGTGGGAGGTAGGGAGTAGGAAGTCATGTGTAGGAAACAAAAGTTTGAGTATTAAATACAAACTCTTCAACGACTACAAACAATACAATGAACGATTTTTTGAAATAAATAAAATTTATATAAAAGAATAAAGTCATTGAACCTACAAATGTCATAGAGTAAAACTCTATAGAAAATACATTCAGGGATTCTTAAACTGTAAAATTTATGAAAAATTAAAAATAATAAGTATTTTGAAAAATTATTTTGTATTAATTTTGAGTGAAAAAAATTTAAAAATTGTGAGCATTAAAAATGTTTGAGTGAAACAAATTTTCAATCTCAAAAAGTATGATTGAAAAAACAAATGAGAGTGTTAAATTCGGCTGTGCCAAATCTTTTATACCCTCCAAAATGTAAAAAAAAAAAAAAATTGTCAGGGGCGTTTGTTTTTGGGGGGGTGATGGGGGTCAGTGCCTAGGACCTTAAGACATATTCATGCCAAATTGCAGGAGGCTAGTTCTTTTATTTTGGACTGTATCGTGCCATCTACAGACAGACGGACGGACATTCACAGAATGTCTTAGAATCGTTCATGGATCAATAATATATATACTTTATGGGGTCCCCGACCGATATTCGTGCCAAACTTGAGGAGTCTAGCTCTTTTATTTTGGACTGTATCGTGTTAACTACAGACGGACGGACACACGATCACTGATCAATAATATATACACTTTATGGGGTCCCCGACCGATATTTCGATGCGTTACAAACGGAATGACAAAGTGAATATACCCCCATACTGTGGTTAGAGGGTATAATAACAGTAAAAAAAAATGTTGTAAACAAAAAAAAAAAAATAAGTAAAATAAGTCGAAAAGTTGAATTCGACTTGGCCGAATCTATGAATACCCTCCACAATGTCCTTTTTAAGTGATAGTAAAGTAAAAAAATTAACAATATTTTGCGTAAAAAATGTTTTTTGAAATTTTTGCGTAAAAAATGTTTTTTGAAATTTTTGAAAAATAAAAATTGGAAAAATCGGTCCATGTTTAAACCTAGCCCCTATACAAACGTCCCTTTATAATTTGGCTCAAATGACTCTAATACCCGTATTATAATAGATATTCTTTTAAAACTTGGCAGGTAAACATATTTTGTATTCACAAATCATCATTTAAATTTTAAAGGAATCGGATCAGTTCTTTTTGTAGTCCCAATATAAACCACTCTCCCGATATTCCTATAAATCTTTCAAAATTCATGAAAATTGGAAATATTTGATTAAAAATTTGTTTGTAGGAGTTAAACATGTTCCTTGGTGGCCTTATCAATTCTGAATATAATTGAACCAATTTTGAACTTAAACCCATATAAAAATGTCGCCCTATATTCAGTAAAATCTATCTATTTGCAACAAAAATATGCAATTTTCTCTCAAATTTTATTTGTGTGTGTTTTCTACACTTATTAAATATCTAACGAAAGATGGATCTAATCAATCCATTTTTGGATTTGGGACCCATTTTCGGGAAAATCGTGGTGTAGGGCAGCGGTTACCAACCTTTTTGGCTCACGTACCCCTAATTTTAAATTTTGTCAGCCGCGTACCCCCTAACGAGTTTTTTTTGTTTTCGTTAAAAAAAAACTTCTCATATAAATATTTGAGTTAATTTTGAAACTTTTTATCTGCGGGTATTATCATTTTTTTTTTTTGAAGAATTTAGGGGAGATCAAATCAATGGTGGTATTTTTTTGGAAAAATGCATCTGAAAACGCGGATTTTGAGCTGATTTTTCTGCAGAGCCAAAACAGCTGAAAATATTGCAAATCTGATTTCACCACTCATTTCTACACCAAAAATTTAAACAACGGACGTTTTTTGAACTGTTAAAAAAATTTCCAAAAACACATCACAGAGGGCGAAAATATAATGTTTTTTTTTATTTTTTTTTAAATGTTTTTTTTAATACATGGGCAGATTAACAATTCCGTGACTTTTCGAATGAACACCCTCGTATATACAATGAAAGGGCATTTTGAGCTTAATAAAATGGTACCAAAATTTCCACTCTATCACAACCCGTCTCAAAAATGCCCAAAAATAAGTTTTTTGTGAACTTTGACCTAAACTGTCTTAAAAACCTGACCCAGCAGAAATTTTGCTGAACGTTCAGCAGCTTTTGGAAGGGGAACTTGAGTAAAGGAGCGCATCCAATTGCGCTGAATTCATGCATGATTCCCTAAGGCGATGTCCCACTTTAGAGCGCTAGTTGGATACACAGAAACAGCGCTCTTTAGATGCACTGAAATCACGTGTCTTTAGAGCGCTGATTTAAGCAGATTAAAGATGCAGTGAATTCATGTATCTTTGTAGAGCTGATTTAAGCAGAATAAAGATGCTGTAAATTCAAAGTTGAAATCAAATAACTAAAATTTAAAAAAATATAACAAAAAAATTCATTCGTTTTTCTTTACAAAACTTTATTTATGTGAAACAAAATGAAAAAAAAAATCGGAAGTGAACATCAAAAAAATATCGGAAATTTTCATTTTCACATTTTTTATGGGATTTTTATTGGGAACAGCGGTCAAAGATGCTATGATTGAAGCGCTCTTTGCAGCGCTGATTAATGCGCAATAATGATGCAGTCAAATCATGTGTCTTTGTCTAAAACTCATGTTTTTTTATTCAAAAAGTGTTAAAAATATTAAAAAGGAAAGCAAGTGTGAAATTTTATCAAAAAATAATTACACATAAGAGTTTTATATAAAAAATCTTAAAAAAAAAATAAAATTTTTTCCCCTTCCTTTTACTGCATCCCTAAGAGCGCTCTTTGGATGCGCTACGGTATGCTATAAACAGATGCTGTGTCGCCAAAATCTCGATTTATTTCTGCTGGGGACGTTATGGAAAACTTTGGAAGCCAGATTAATCTAAAACGAATGTCCAAATTACAAAAATTATGCGTACCCCCGCGGACAGTTTCGCGTACCCCCTAGTGGTACGCGTACCATAGGTTGGTAACCGCTGGTGTAGGGTATTATATTGTCAGTCTTCACCGACTATAATTTTCTTACTTTTCTTTATTGTTTTGTATAAACTTCTTTAATTGAATCAGCTTCTATAGGTCTAATGGTGCGTCCTTGAGGTGTCAATATCAAGACCGATCCAATTAATTTTTATGTTTGAAAAAAAATTTCAGTTGGCCATAAAAAAAATCCGAACTGAAACTTTGAAAAACCCCTTGTTGATTTTGTCTATTTGATGGTATTCTTTCGTATGGTTTTAAAGCCATTGAAGGTAAGGGCGATGACACAAAACTTGTTGTACAGTGTAATATATTTACTTTTTGTGGATCTAAACCGATTTTTCGATGCACTACACACGAAACGACAAAGTGAGCATATTCCCATACTGTAGTTACAAAAACTTTAAGAATCACTGACTTGAATAAAAATTATATGTATATACGAATATTTGTATGTGTGTTCAAACAAACATATGGGTGTTTGTCTCCACATAACAGGGGGTATTGATATTATTTATGGGGCATTCCATGCCAAATCACTCACTTTTAGGCCCGATCCCCTTCTATTAATTTTATTTTTGGATATGTTTTAGTCATACCTGTAAATACTTAAGTATTTATTTACTTATATTATATTTTTTCAAGTATTTTTGTATTTATACTTGCACATTTCAAGTACAAGTATATTTTTACTTACTTGAAAAAATTTTTAAGTAAGTATAAAAATACTTGTACTTGAAATGTTCAAGTACAAATATTTTTTATTTACTTGACGAAAAGTTCAAGTAAGTAAGTATATTTTTACTTGCAACAAATTTTGTTCAAATAAAATACTTGAACACAAATTTGTTTAAGTAAAATACTACAAAATGTTTTTAAATGAATTTTTTAAACAAAAATGTTTTCAAATAAAAAAGTTAAGCAACAATTTTACAAACAAAGATTTTTTGGCAGTAAAAGTTGCAGAAAATTATATTTTTTTTTTTTGAAATATGTGTAAAGAATGTTTTAGAAAAATGTTTGGAGGTAAAAATGAATAAAGGTCGGTTTTACATTTTACCACCATAGAATTTTTTAAGAAATTGTAGGGGGACCGCCTTGATAATTTAAGATAAAGGGTAGGTTTGTTTTGAGAACATTTTGAAGTTGAAGAAATATTGGAGTCGATCTTACATATCGTCGGTGGGCCAACCAGAACCCAATGTGTATTACAAAATTATTTTAAAGAGATTAACAGCTAAATTTGGTACTTTTGCGCTGTTTTTTTTAATTTAAATTAATTTAAATAAAAAATTTGCAATATTATTTACATAAATATTTATGAAAGAAATATTGGTTTAAAACACCGCGAAAGTTCAAAATACACAATAATTTTTATAATTTTTGAAAAAAATATGAAAAACAAAAAGCGGTTCCGGTTGGCGAACCGACGATATGCACTTTTGATTCCTCTGGGGGCATCCTTGATACAGTAAGAGCAACAGGAGTAAATTTCATAAAAATTTAATTAAAGACCCCTTTTGGAGTGGCGATATGGAGCAGGATTGTTAAGAGCAAATGATGGGGTGTAAAAATTTCATTATTACATTGCGACCCCGAGGCAATTGTTGATCTTTTTGTGGTTTTTTACCCCTTCATCTTTGCTCCAATGACACGCCATTTGCATAATGTATGCGGTAGTTGCAGCCTTTTTAAAATTGCAATCAGACATAAAAATAACAAAACATAAAACGAAAAGCTCACAAAAAACCAAAATTATTTAAAAAATTAATTCAATTTTTTTTTGACAATCTCATAAAAAAATGTATTCATATGTATATTACTTCCAAAAATTGTTGCTCAAGTTTTTTATTTAAACAAAATGTTTACCAAGTATTTTAGTTGATACAAATTTGTTTCAAATAAAAAATACTTGAAAATACTTGAACTTGAACATTTCAAGTACAAGTATATCTTTACTTACTTGAAAAATTATTCAAGTAAGTAAAAAATATTTATACTTGAAAATTTCAAGTATAAGTATTTGTATACTTACTTGAAAATACTTAAATTCAAGTTTTTTACAGGTTTGGTTTTAGTACGTATTAAATGCAACTTGCAGCCAAATTTTCAGCCTTTTATACCAAGGTGGTGTTGAGTAATCAATTTTTCAAAATGGCGATTTTTTCCAAAAAATGAAAAAATTTTAATTTTCAATCAATTTTGACCAGTAAAAAATATAGATATATTAAAAAAAGATGGATAACATTTTGTTGGTAGTTAAATGTAGTTTTAGAAAAAAAATATGAAAAATTATTCGAAGTAATTATCACTTGTTTTTTATCGTATAAAAATTAAAATCGACTTTTTGAAAAAGTCCGAAACCTTCGATTTTTTTTTTTTAAATGTCAAAAAATTCTACTCTAAATTACGCAACTTTTAAGTCATAGTTCGAGATGTGATCGTAATTCGTTCTATTTTTATTCAAATTTTGAAAATTGCACTTTTTTTTTTTTTTGACTCTGGTTTATTTTATATGGTGCTCCAAAAAAAATAATTTGGTAAATATTGACCGTAACTTCCCCTAGATATATTAACTTGGGTGTAAAAATACGTCTCAGAAAATTTTAGGATGATCGGACATGGGTAAGGCGTGCTGCATCGGCTTTGAAGTTTGAAAATCGGATTACAAGGGAAAATATGCATTTTTTTCTGTTTTCTTAATTTTTTTGGTATTTTAAGTTAATTTTGAATTCAAATGGTTACAGAATTAAAATGTAGAGTAAAATGTCTCTCTATTAAGGTCATAAAAACCGAAATCGGTTTAAAATCAGCCAAGTTATTACAACTTCCCCAGGCATCTAACGTGTGGCAGACAACTTGATTAATCAATACAATCCGATTTTTGAAATTCATTGAAATTTTCTACTGTAATAACATTTTTTTTTCTTCAAGTTCAAATGTTATTAGATGACAAGTATTTTTCATATTGTGTTTTGCTAATATTTTTTAAATTAGTGCTAAAAATGCCTGCATTTTCCACACCCTTTTGAAATCTCTATTTAAAAAAAAAAAATATTTTTTTTGTTTTAAAATTTGGAAAAGTCAAAAAAATATTACACTGAAACATGAATAATGAAAAAATGTTATTACAGTAGAAAATTTCAATAAATTTAAAAAAAGGGCCTCGTATTTTTTAATCATGTTGTATGGCACACGCTAGATGCCTAGCGTAATCCGTTTTTTAAACTTCAAGGACCATGCTAAGCGCCTTACACATGTCCGATCGTCCCAAATTTTTGTGAAACGTATATTTACCTCCAAATGAATATATTTAGGGTAAGTTAGGGTCAGTATCTACCATTTTTTTTTTTTTTGGAGCTCCATATAAAATAAATCAGAGCCAAAACATAAAAGGTGCAATTTTAAAAATTAAAAAAAAAATAGAAAGAATTGTGATAACATCTCGAGTTATGGCTTAAAAGTTGTATAATTTAGAGTAGAATTCTTATAGTTTTTTACAAAAAAATCGAAGGTTTCGGACTTTTTCAAAAAGTCGATTTTAATTTTTAAACGTCAAAAAATAAGTGATAATTACTTCGAATAATTTTTTCACATTTTTTTTCTAAAACTACATTTAAATACCAACAAAACGTTGTCCAACTTTTTTTAAAATATCTATATTTTTTACTGGTCAAAATTGATTGAAAATTTAAATTTTTTAATTTTTTGGAAAAAATCGCCATTTTGAAAAATTGATTGTTGAGTTGAGTTGAGGGTGGGTTGTACAAGCCTAAAAATAAGTAAATTTTTCTAGGCAAGTCCATGGCGCTCAGACTTAAAATAGTCCATTGTACCGTACCCTGAAAAGAAAGATTAAGTAAAGGTGAAAAAAGGTTGAGAAGAAAAAGAAAGAAAAGTGCTTGTTCAGAATTTCTCAGTTGCTTTCACAAACTTGAGAAAATCAGACAAGGGAAGTCCATGGACCGTGTCCATAGACAGAATATCAGAACCCAATATCCGCAGTCTAGCCCTTGAGAACGCTGGACAACAACAGACGTAATGTTCAGTTGTGTCATCATCCTCAAGACAAGCCACGCATAATGGGTCTGATAAGACACCTAATCTCGTCATATGACGAGCACAGGCATTGTGTCCCGTAATTAAGCCAGTAAGTCTGCGACAGTCTATTCTACTGAGGCTGAGTAGATAGTTAGCCACTTTCCTGTCTGGCTTAATCACAAAACGTTTTGTATTCTTGCATGCCAACTCATTTGACCATCTTTCCATGAAAGTTTCTTTCATATGAGAGTTGATCCAACGCATCAGCCATGTCAAGCCAATACCAATTTGAGGTTCCGGATTGTAAGGAATTGTATCAGAGCCAAGATTTGCCAAAGAGTCGGCAATCTCGTTTCCCCGTATTCCCCTATGACCCGGAACCCACAGAAGACTGACGCTATTCCCACATGAGACCTCATTGAGTCTGCGTCTACATTCCTGGACAATTTTGGATGAAGTGACTGGAGATTCAAGTGCAATGAGCGCAGCCTGGCTGTCACTGCAAATACTGATTCTCCTATTAATCCATCCGTTCCCAATTATCCAGGTCGCTACGTCCAAAATAGCAAATATTTCAGTCTGAAATACTGTAGCCATTTTTCCCATAGCAATATAGCATTTGGTCGCATCGTCCAAATACCAGCCAGACCCAGAGCCATTTAAGTTACTGGATCCATCCGTGTAGAAAGTATCCGTGTAATTTTCCAGTAGGTCTGCTGGGTTTCCCCAGTCTTCCCTACTCGGAAATATTACAGTAAACTTCCTACCAAACTCGATGCAAGAGGTTGTACTGTCCAAAGGCATAGAAAACATCGGACAAAGTTCCGATAGCCTATTGAACAGACGACCATGTCCCACATTGTACTCCCCATGCCATGTTCCGCTTTTGCGGAGCCTGCACAAAGATTTCAAGGCTTCCCCTTGAATATGTAAGTCCAAGGGAAGCATATCCAACATAGCGTCCAGAGCTGCGCCTGGGGTGGTGCTCATGGCACCAGTAATTCCCAAGGCAGCCGCTCTTTGTAGTCCGTTTAGCTTGGATCGAATAGTCTTCACCATCGTTCTCGGCCACCAGACTACCGCCGCATACGTCACAATAGGTCTAATTACAGCTATGTACATCCAATGTACATTAGCAGGTCTTAGACCCCATGTCTTTCCAAAAGCTCGTCGACACTGCCAGAAAATCCGAAGTGCCCGTGAAACTTTTTGTTCAACATGTTTTGTCCACATTAGTTTACTATCTAGGGTAACCCCTAAATACTTAACTTCTGTGGACAGTTGAAGAGTTATGCCCTTCAACGTAGGAAGCTGAAGACCCTTATGTTTGGTTCTTCGCGTGAACAACACGAGTGTTGTCTTATTTGGATTGACAGACAATCCATGTCGATTGCACCAGTTGTCCATCAAGTCAATAACGGTCTGCATTTTCTTGCATACCAAGTTAAGTGACTTTCCGGATACTAATGCGCACACATCGTCAGCGTATGCCTGTATGTGTACACCTAGAGCTTGTATTTCAACCAAGAGTGAGTTTACCACAAAACACCACAGCAAAGGAGAGAGAACACCCCCTTGAGGGCAACCTCTACTAACCTCAACCGTTACTTTTGTGCCCCACTCATCTTCAGCCGTCAACAATCTCCGGGAGAGCATAAAATGAATCCACTTGACTAGAACTGGATCCACGCCATGCAATTCAGCCGAAGTTTTCATAGAATCGAAAGTAGCATTATCAAAAGCGCCCTCAATATCAACAAAAACACCCAGAGTATAGTCTTGTTTGTCAATGCCCTTCTCAATATTGACCACAAGATCGTGAAGTGCCGACTCACAAGATCTACCACTCTGATACGCGTGTTGCTGACTATTTAGGGGGCATTCGATTAATGCTACTGACCTAATGAATTTCTCAACCATTCGCTCAAGACTTTTCAGTAGAAAGGATGATAAACTGATTGGTCTAAAACTTTTTGGCAAGGTGTAGTCCTCCTTCCCAGGTTTGGGAATAAAAACAACCTTGACATCGCACCAGGATGATGGAACATACCCATAAGCCAGGCTGGAAAATTGATTACTCAACACCACCTTGGTACAAAAGGCTGAAAATTTGGCTGCAAGTTGCATTTAATACGTACTAAAACATATCCAAAATAATTAATCGAAGGGGGTCGGGCCTAAAAGTGAGTGATTTGGCATGGAATGCCCCTTATACACTAATGGTAACCAAAAAGTGTGAGTGATTGAATATGTATGTGTATGAATATGTTCCTATATGTGTGTGTGTTGTTTTATAGAAAACGTATGTTGATTTTTATTTAAAACTCAGGGGGGCTGTCGTATGTGTCTGTCTATACTCAATCCATTGCATGTGTATGTGTGGTTTAACTAATGTGAATTCAAATGGTTATGGTGGTGTTGAAAATGTTTGTTTATTGTGCCAAAAAAAAATATTCCTGCTGTCATAAAAAAAATGAAAAAAAAATATATATAACAAATTATATTGTTGAATATTTTATGAAGTTAACATACATAACAAACATAAACATAAAATTGTTATGCGTAGGTATCTATGCGTAGGTACATGCATACATACATATATAAAATTAAACATAACAACCCAAAATTTTGAAACAACCCATATAATACTCGCACACATAATGAAATCAATCTTATTTTAAATATGAGTATATGAGGAGTAGTAGTAGTAAGTAGTTTATTACATGTGTATGTGTGTTACCTTTAAACAAACAAGTAGTAAAGAATACATTGTAAAGGTAAGTAATATAAATTTTGATATATTCATTTGTATGTTCTTGTGTAGGTTTTGTAATATATACCTTTATATAAAAAGTTATGTAATGCTAAGATATGGAATATGAATCAATTTATTTATGTCTAATTTGGGGACAAAACGATTTAATTTAAGGCTGAATTACACAATATTCCAGTTAACTGCAAACTACTGGTGCCTGAAGGTTCATTTAGTCTTTGAGTATTGAGTTTTGCTTAATTTAATAGATTAGAAATTCAAGAATTTTAGTTTCAATGTTTTAACTGTGGAAAATATACATGAAGTGAATTATACTCACTGAAACTGCTAAAACTTTTAAATTTCGAATCATTTTAATTGGACAATACTCAATACTTACGTCATTTTCTTCTAAATTTTTCTATCCTTTTCAAATTTTTGTGGTTTTTTGGATTTTTTCTAATATTTTTCTGAATAAACTGTTATTAAATTAATGTATTACACAGTGATACAAAATCGAACTTTCGGAATCGGAATGGGATGAAACCAAAAGCAAATGAAAGCTGACGTTTTCCATAACAAAACCCTCAAGGCCTTTTTTTTAGGTCAGAGCTAGATTTTATTTTACACGCATTTAAAGTTGGTGATTTTAAAGCATTTAAAGTTTTTGTGTACTAAACATGTCCTACTTTAAAGGCCCCTGGTGGTGCCCTTATTGGACATGTAGGGCCTAGTTTCCAAACTTAAGCTCAAAATTACTTCAGCTATGACTGGTATGAATTTTGCTGCAATCGGTCCAGTACCTATTTACTGAATAGCCAAATTATTAAAATAAACCATTGTACACCGTTGCGTATGATTGTTATTTAAAGGCAATTATTAATATAAATCACTGGAAACCGTTGCGTATGATTGTTATTTAAAGGCAATTACAATATTAATCATTCGCCACTGATACAGTTTTCAAGCATTTATTATTATAATTATAATAAAAGTGCACTAACTTCAAATGCGTGTAAAACAAAATCTAGCTCTGAACTAGAAAAAAGCCTTGAGGGGTTTGTTATGGAATATGTCAACTTTCATTTGCTTTTGGTTTCATCCCATTCCGATTTTGGGTGTTGCACTGTGTTATTATTGTACTAACGTACTAACTAAGGTAACGTAAATTTTATCGTTATTAACACAAATTTCTTATGTCCACGCCCATGAAAGGGGGCTGGCCGGAAAAAACTTTATTTATAATACCCTATGTCCAAATGTAGGACTTTGAACTACTTTTGAATGTTAAATTCGACTGGTCGAAATCCATGAATACCCTTGATAATTAGGCTGACCATTCGTACTAATTTGATCAGTACATGTAGTGATTTTTGTTCACGTGTACTGATCAAAAAACGTTGTACGAATTTGTACTGATTTTTTAAAATATGTACTGATTTTTGAACATTTGAACATAAAAAATAATTTTTATTTGAAAATTCTGTACAAAAACTTTAATTTCCATAATATAAGTCGTCAGAGTTGTTTTTTATAACTTAAGTCTGAAAATGAGATAATTAATAAAAACGCAAAAATGAATCTAAGCATGAGGTTATTTTGATCTTCCTAAATTTATATGAAAATGCGCACATAATCTTTGAGGTTTTCTATAAAGAAAAGTTCAGAAAGTTTTTAGAAAGATGATGTAAGTTGCATTAATCCAAATGATTCTGAGATCTTAGATGAGGTAACGTCATCAGTGCTTATTCGAAAAAGCTCTCAGAAAACCAGAGCCTTTAAAAAAAAAAACACCTGCTTCTTAGCTATGAAGTTTTCTTACAGGAAAAGTTGTCAAAACTTACAAAAAAAGACTTCAAAATCTGAGGGATTTTCTTATTCTCAAAACCTGTGAAATTTTGTTATATTTTCTGCACTGAAACGATCAAAACTTTCAAATGAAGTCGTTTAAAGTCAAATAAATTTTCTGCAAAATAACTACAACCGTTTTTTTTTTTGCTGTTGTTTTTTAACAGTTGTTTTGCAGTTGTTTTTTTCAAAATACTTGGGGTAAACTTAGTTTAACCGACATTTTTTGAGTGTTGAAAAAACATCAGTGTTTTCTCATAGAAAAAAATTTAGAGAGTTATTTCTAGAAAAAAAAAAAAACATAAAAACTTGGGCGTACTGATTTAAGCTCAGAAAAAAATGGTCACCCTATTCATAATGCCTTTTTAATTGATAGTTAATTTGAAAAAAATATTTTATTTGGAGTAAAAAACTTTTTTTTTTTAAATTTTTGTTAAAAAAAAAAAATTAGAAAAAATTTTTTGAGTTTAAAATTTTTTTTGAGTGTAAAATTTTTTTTTACTCTCACAATCTTAGACTTTTTCTGTATAGAAAAAATGTTTCATTTACTATATATTTTCTAAGTAGAAAAAATGTCTTAGAATCTGAGACATTTCTATATAGAAAAAGTCTCAGATTCTAAGACCTTTTTTCCATATAGAAAAAGCCTCATATTCTGAGACATTTTTTCTGTATATAAAAAGTGTCAGATTCTGAGACATTTTTATACCCTACACCAATGAGTTTGTGCTGATGTTTGTAACTACCCGAAATATTGGTCCTAGACCCACTTTTAAGTCCGTCCGTCTGTTCGTCTGTCCGTCTGTCTGTATGTCCATGTAAACGGTGTAAACACGATACAGATCGTAATTTTTAATCAATTAACTTGAAATTTAAAACTTAAGACTCTCTTGGCCCAAGTACGAAGCCTATTGAAATTGGAAAAATCGGTCCATATTTTTACCTAGCCCCCATACAAAGGTCCTCTTTAGTTTTCGATTAAATGACTCGTATTATGATAGATATCTTATTAAAATTTGGCAGGTAAACGTGTTTTGTCTCCACAAACCACCATTCCGAATTTTAAAGGAAGCGAACCAGTTCTTCTTGTAGCCCCCATACAAACCACCTTCCCGATTTTCACATAAATCTCTCACATTTCATGAAAAAAAGAAAATATTTAATTAAAATTTTGTTTGTGTATGTTAAACGCGTTATTCAATAATCTTATGAAATCTGATTACCATCGCACCATATTTGGAATTCGCCCGATATTCACTAAAATCGGTTTATTGGCAGCAAATCGAAGCCTATTTCACTCAAATTTGATTTGTAAGTGTTTTTTACACTTATTAAAGATTCGACAAAATATATATATAATCGGTCCATGTTTGAACTTGGGACCCATTTTCCGGGAAACTCTGGTGTAGGGTATTATATGGTCAGTCTTGACCGACTATAATTTTCTTACTTGTTTCTATATAGAAAAAGTCTCAGCTTCTGAGACAATTTTTTTTCTATATAGAAAAAGCCTCAGATTCTGATACATTTTTATCTATATAGAAAAAGTCTCAGAAGAAAAAAAATGTGCTCGATTCGGGAGTACTCTTTCACTCTTTTCCTTTCGAATTTTAAGAGTTTTTAATTTTTTGTTCGATAATTATTGAAGATATTAACTAACTATTATTAACTATTTAATTTTTACTTGAAAAAAAATTTAAATCTTAAAATTCGAAAGAATATCAAATTTTTAAAAATTAGGTGAATGGTGAAAAATTACTCCCGAATCGAGCACATTTTTTTATATAGAAGAAAATCTCAAATGTTGAACCATATTTCTATTTAAAGAAAATTTCTCAGAATGTAAAACATTTTTTCTATATAGAAAAAGTCTCAGATTCTGAAACATTTTTTCTACATAGTCTCAGATTCTAAAAAAATTTTTCTATATAGAAAAATTCTCAAATTCTGAAACATTTTTTCTACATAGTCTCAGATTCTAAAAAAATTTTTCTATATAGAAAAATTCTCAAATTCTGAAACATTTTTTCTATATAGAAAAAGTCTCAGATTCTGAAAATTTTTTTCTATATAGAAAAAAGTCTCAGATTGTGAGACATTTTTCCTCAATAGAAAAGTCTCAGATTCTGAAACATTTTTCTTATATAGAAAAAGTCTCAAAAAATAATTTATTAAAAAATATAATCATTTATATTGAACAAATTCAAAAACACCCATAAATCTTTGAAAAAGGTTTAACAATTTAATTGCATATTTGATATGAAATTTAATATTCTTAATAAATGTAATATCATTAACCCTAAACACCTGTCGGTTTATCATAAATTTTCTAATACGTTTCCCAACATTTATAAATATAAATTTTGTGTAATTAAATTAATTATCACAATGTTTTTTTTTAATTGCTTACAAAACAAATACTATACATTGTTTAAAACAAAAAAATTGCTTCCACTCTTTTAGAGCATAAATTTATCTATGAAAAATATAAATGAGTTTACTTTTTGCAAAAGGCCTAGATTTCATTATTAATTTAGTCAACAATATGAAATCCACTTTAATCCACTTTCACATAAAATCCACATACATATAATTTGGTAAAGCGCATGTTTGAGTTATCTAAGAAATTTTTGGAATATATTTCTCTTAAATTTTGCAAAAAACAAACTCTCTTGATTTTTAAAGATAAACATAATTTAGTTTAATTCACAATCCACTTATAACAAAACACAAAAAAAAAACAACTTATAGCTAATTTATGGATTTTTTTGTGGATATAAACATTAAAATAAATAGTTTTTTGTTTTGGTTATTATTTAACTTGGCCAGTTTTATTTTTTAATTACCCTTCAGTTTTTTATTGTAATTGAAGTGGTAGATAGTAGAGGCCAATTGAATAAAATAGTAAAGAGCTTAATAACCCAGCAAAAACTGGGAAATGGCAAATGGCTTCTCATCGGAGCAAAGTTGGTGGTAAAGGGTAAAAAACCACAATTGCCACGGAGTTGCTCCTAGAAGGGTGCAGTGTAACATCAACTAGTTTTACACACCAACGTTTCTTCTAAGCAAACCTACTCCTTATCTCTACACCCTAAGGGGACTCTCACCGCTCTAACCGTCCGATTAAAACTGATCTAATCTTACTGATCCATTTTTCGAATCTTTACTGATCATTCAAATTTTTACTCGGGAATTTAGCTTGATGGCTGGCACTGATCTATTTCGAGACTTTAAAACAAAAATAAATATTTTTTTTAAACAAATTTACTATGTACGTTTAAAAAAATTGGATAATATAAGTTTTACTATTCTAGGTGTCAAAAAACGTTTAAACATTTTTAAAAATTACTAACAAAAATTATTTAAAATTTTTTCTAAAGGAAAAATGTCTCAGAATCTGAGACTTTTTCAATTGGAAAAATGTCTCAGAATCTGAGATTTTTGTATAGGAAAAATTTCTCTGAATCTGAGACTTTTTCTTCAAAAAAATGTCTCTGAATCTAAGACTTTTTCTATAGGAAAAATGTCTTAGAATCTGAGACTTTTTCTATAGGAGAAATGTCTCAGAGTCTGAGACATTTTCAATCGGAACAATGTCTCAGAATCTGAGATTTTTTCTATAGGAAAAATGTTGCAGAATATGAGACTTTTTCTATAGGAAAAATGACACATAATCTGAGACTTTTTCTATAGGAAAAATATTTTAGACTATTAGCCTTTTTCTATTGGAAAAATGTCCCAGAACCTGAGACTTTCTCTATTGGAAAAGTGTCTCAGAACATGAGACTTTTTCTATTAGCAAAATATATCAGAATCAGAAAGTTTTTCTTTAGGAAAAATTTTTCAGAATCTGAGAAAAATTTCTTTGAATCTGAGACTTTTTCTTTAGGAAAAATTTTTTAGAGTCTGAGAAATTTTTTTAAAGGAAAAATATCTCAGAACCTTAGACTTTTTCTAAAGGAAAAATGTCTCAGAATCTGAGTTTTTTTCTAAGTGTCAGAATCTAACAATAAGATTTTTTTTATAGAAAAAATGTATCAAAATCTGAGGGAAAATATGGGAAAAATATCTCAGAATCTGAAAATTCTTGAAAATTTTGGTACATTCTACATAACCTAAAAATATGAAATGCTTTAAATCGATTGCTGGTTGTCATATGTAAACAGAATTGGATATCGATAAGTACAAACATATATTTTTCTACAAAAAAATTTTTTTGGTGAAATTTATTTTTTCAAAATTAATTTTTATACCAATTTTTTACAAAAGTTTTTCATTAATTTTTTTTCAAATTTTTTTTTTTTTTCAAATACATATAGTTTTTTGTAAAAACCTTTTTTGCACTGTGGAGGGTATCAATACATTCGTCAAGGCCGAATTTGACTTTTTTTTACTTGTTCTTACTCAATTTTGTTGATAACACCGTCCGATAGCCAATATTAGACGTGGTCCGGATGATATACGTCTGAAAGTAGAGATGAAATGGATTAAAACTGCATTTACAGTTTTTCATTTCGTGATCCTGTTTCTTTTAAAAGGACTTCAAAGTTTTAAAGGATTTATTTTGTAAAATATTTGTAATTGTCCTAGGATGACACTGGTGATGGCAGATTAAAGAAGGGATCTCCTCTAATTTTTCCATTTTTATATTTTGCCATATCAGGATAAAAGAATGTGATTAAATTATTTGAAAACTTTATCAAAATATTTTGTTGAAAATTTTGAATGATATTGAAGGACACATTTTTGAATGAACGTAACTTACCTCCTTTTTCCTGATATGTAAAAATAATAAAATAGGAAAATTAGGGGAGATCCTCCTCTTTCATCTGCTATCAATAGTGACATCCAAGGACAAGTATTAATATTAAAAAAACATTTCATAAAATTTAATTCTCTAAAACTGAAGTTCTTTTAAAAGGAAACAGGATCACGAAATTAAAAACTGTAAATGCAATTTTACTACATTTAGTCTCTAGTTTCAAACGTATATTATCCAGTTCGTGTTCAACGACTTTTTTCATTTTTGTCGGACGGTGTAATAACAAAAAAAATAGTGGGAAATGACCTTGCTTATTATTGTTTAATGTTTTTTTAACCCTGGTGGATAATATTTTAAAAATTAAATTGAAATTTAAACTTTAGTGATGATTTTTTTAATACATAATTATGTTCTTAATCTGTGTTACAGTGCTGAATGCTTGCAAACACACTATTATTAGCACTGAAATGTTATATTTGACATTGGTCCTTTGTATGTTTGGAACTAGGCTAACAAAAAACACACTTACGCTGTGATGTCTACATGTTACTTATGTACAATAATACACTCAAAATATTTTGTAGGCAAAAACACATTTAAAAACCAGTGAATAAACAATTGAAAACCATCTCAGTAATTATTCATTTGTTTTAACAAACATTAACATTCAATTTTTACTGTTGACAAAATTTTCTAAAATTAATAATATTAAAAAGTTACGTTTTTTTCATTCTTTTTTACCCACAAATTCGAAAAAAAATAACCTACGAAAACATTAAAAATTAATGATAGTTCTTTAACTTTTACCAACAAATTTCAAAAAAATAACCTACGAAAACTTTAAAAATTATTGATTTCGTAGGTTATTTTTTACATTTTTCTATTGAAATATTTTTTAAAAGTTTTTAATAAAATTTTGGGGAATCGATCCCGCAATCAACTACATTCTGCCCAGCCACATTACCCATCGTGCCAAAGTCACTTGATACAAACATGTTTTTATATTTCTATAAATAATTTTTTGAATTTTTCTTCTACAAAAAAATAACCTACTTGTGTAGATAAAAACTAATGATATCTCATTAAAAAATACCAACAATTTAAAAAAATAAATACTCCCTAGTAAAAAAGTTTTGATATAATGATATATAATTTGATACAATCATATTAAATTATATATGACTATTTATATGTTCAGATCTAATTTTATCTAAAATTTATTGCGGCTCCATTTTCTTATCTGAGGTTATACATAAATATATCTGACTCTATGTAATTATATAAATCTATATTAATTTATATAAAATAAGATCAACTGGATTTAATTGGATGTGACCAAAATTCGGATCTAATTGTATCATTTTTTATATTTGTGTATCTAAAATAATACAATTAGATCAATATCTGATCCAACTTGATACAGCCAATTTTGAGATCAAATTAGATCTAAAAAGTTTTTTTTTTTACTCGGGCTTACACAAATCATTAAAAATTTAAAGAATAATCAGTAGTTTTTACTTGCAGAACAAAAATAAATGACTTTAAAAATTAAATGTTAATGAAAGTCTTTATTTTTTAGTGTGTTATTTTTGAAACAAAGAACAGAAGTAGACTTTAATAAACACTGAACATCAAACAAATGTTTTTTCTTTTAAAAACGACTAAACGTAAAACTTTTTAAGTAAACTACAAACAGTTAATGACATAATTTTTTGAGTGCACTAATATTAGGTGTGCATGCGCGGGTACAAGGGGGGGGAAAAAGGGGAAATTTCCCCCCCCAGGCCAAATTTCGAAAAGAAAAAAAAAGGAAAAAAAGAAAAAAAAAAAAGAAAAAAAAGGAAAGGAAAAAAAAGAAAAAGAAGAAAAAAAGAGAGAAGGAAATTTTCTAAAAAAATCTTGAAGTCCAAAAATTTTTCATAGAAGAAAATCTAAAAAATTTTAATAGGAAAATTTTTTAAATTTTTTAAGGGAAAAGTGAATTAATCTGAACATTTTCTGTGAAAAATATCTGTCAATCTTATTATGAATTTTGGCATAAACTAATTAATTAGAATATGCTTTTTTTGTGTAGAAAAATCTTACAGGATCTAAATTTGGTTTATATAAAAAATTTTTGTCTTCTACATAGCAATGTTGATAGTCGAACTTACATATGTAAAACTATTTTAATTTTTTTTTTCTAAAGAAAAAACTTTTTCTAAAGAAAAAATTCTCAGAATCTGAGACCTTTTTATGTGAAAAAGGTTTAAAATTTATTTATAGAAAAAAGGTCGCAGAAGAATTTTTCTTTGGAAAAAAAGTCTCAGAATTTCTGAATTTGAGACTTTGAGAATTTGAGTCTGTTTTAAAAAGAAAAAGGTCTTAAAGTCAGAGACTTTTTATTGTTGAAAAATTTCAGAATTTCTGAATTTGAGACTTTGAGAATTTGAGTCTGTTTTAAAAAGAAAAAGGTCTTAAAGTCAGAGACTTTTTATTGTTGAAAAATAGTCTCAGAATTTGAAACTTACTGAATTGGTAGAAGGTCGCAGAATCTGAGACTTTTTCAACGGGAAAAAGGTCTTAGAATCTAAGACTTTTTATAGGAATAAGGTCTCCAAGTCTCAGAAAGACTTTTTCTATAGAAAAAAGGTTGCAAAATCTAAAATTTTTCAGTATGAAACACATCCAATAATCAGAGACCTCGCTATAGGAAAAATGTCTCAATAACGCTTTAAAATATGAGACTTTTTCTATAGTAAAATGTCTCAGAATCTGAGACTTTTTCTGTGGAAAAAATTCTTAGAATCTGAACATTTTTCTATACAAAAAAAAAAAAAATTCTGACACGAAAAATGTCTCAAAATCTGATATGTTATATGCAGGAAGAATTTTTTTCTATTAAAAAATTCTCAGATTTAGACTCTTCTTATGTATACAAAAAATATACAATTTTCTTTTAAATTTCTTTTAAAAATCTGAAAATTTTTCTATACGAAAATAGTCTTAGATTCTGAGACATTTTTCGTTAAGAAAAGTCTTATATTCTGAGACATTTTCCCTACAAAAAATATTTTTTTCACGAAAAATGTTTTAACATCTGATGTTTCTATGTAGGAAGAATTTCTTCTATTAAAAAATTCTATTCTTATGTATACGAAAAATATACAATTTTCTTTTAAAACAAATTAAAAAAAAATTGACCTAAACGAAATATGGTCATGAAAAACAAACCTCCTTCGGCAAAAACTAATAAATTTGATGATTTTATAGCTTTCCCGTCACTTTTTTTTGTAAAAATAACGTATCCTTTTTTTGCTCGTCAACAAAGGTTAATTTATGATTTTTTTTTCGAAGTAAAAATAATTTTCCCCCCCCACACCCAAAACCTGTACCCGCCACTGTAGGTGTGTAAAAAAGACATTGTCTTAATCAATTTACATAATCATTATTAGTATTACTAAGTATTACCAAACACACTAATCTGACAGATCTGGAATAAAATCAATTAACAAGGAGAGTCTCCCTGGTGTCACCCTCCGATCTTCATGAAATTTAGATATGATGTTCAGAATGAAAAAAAAATCGACACGTATTTTTTAGCGGCCCAAACTCATTTTTGGGGGGTCGATTTGTATGGGGGATATTGACCTTTTTCAGTTTTTTTACGATTTACACCTACTTACTCAAATTAAATATAGGCATATTTGGTATCAGATTAAAGGTATTTAAAATACCTATCTTGTGATTCTAACAAAGTGTCAAAAAAATTTATATTTTTTGACTTATAATCAAAAATGTCCTAAAATTTTGGTATTTTACTCAATATGACGAAAAGTTGTGCATGTTTGGACACGTTCTTTACACACGAAGATAGGTTTCCAAAAAACCTTTCATTTGGTATGTAACATGACTAGGTTTCTTTGCATAATATAGGAGATAAACGAAAAAAACTGAAAAATTACAATTTCTTTCCCCCTCATTTTCACCCCCTAAATATGAATTTGGGCTGCTAAAAAAAATACGTGTCCGTTTATTTTTGCTGCTCTACAAAATAAAGCAAATTCAATAAAGATCGGCGGGTGACACCAGGGAGACTTTCCTTGTAAGCCAAAGTTTTTTATGAAGGCTAGGTCAAAACTTGGACCGATTTTATCCGATTTCAATACTTTTCGTCCTTGGGCCAAAAGTAGCTAAAATTTCCGCGAAATATATTAGTAATTACGACCTGTATCATGATAACTAATTTTTGAATCAAAAAATATTTTAAAACCTAATCATTTTTTTACAGGAAAATTGTCTTGAAATTTTATGGCAAGAAAATTTTCTTGAAATATTTTAAAATATCTCCCACCCAATATTTTGTCTTATACTTACAATACACATTAACAGTGTCTTTTGTTACCATGTATTTAATATGTAAGTTAATATTTACTACGCATTCATTACATTGACCTATTACAAGTGTGTATGCGTGAGTGTGTGCGTGTAAGTTGGTTTTATGTCTGCATAAGTGTTAGCTTGTATGTTTTTATAATGTTAACAATTGACAGTTACAAACCTATAAATACAAACGCGTGCTTCTATAAGTGTAAGTGTGCTATATATGTATAAATGTTGCTGGCGGTAACATCTCCAATTATTATACCCAAACTTTACCCCCCACCACACCCGGCCATCGTGTTATGTTGTTACATGGTAAATGGTTTTAACCTCAGGATTTTACCTTTTAATTTTAACATGACTTGTAGCTTTAAGCAACAGCGTATATTTATTTATATATTTTTAATGTATTTTTTTTGTTTGTTTTTAATGTTTATTACCTTAAATTTGAACTGGACTTAATGTGGGAAAATGTTGACATACCAACAGACAAACAACGGATACACTTTGTTGTATTATGGAGACAATTGCGTTATAATGTTTGCTATTGTTTTTTTATGTTAATACAGTAGAAATTATGTTAACAGGACTGCGATGATAACAATTTTGTGCGTAAAAATCTCTTTTTTTGTCATTTAAAAAAAAAAAAAAATACAAATTTTTTTTTTTGAGTGTAAATTTTTTTTCGAGTGTAATGTTTTTTTTACTGTTAAAATATTTCTGAGTGAATGCACGTACGTATGTACACAAAACATTGTCATTTTTGTAAAAAAAACAACTAAATTTTTTTTGAGTGTAAAATTTTTTTGAGTGTAAAATTTTTTTTGAGTGTAAAATTTTTTCGAGTGTAATTTTTAAGTTACCAATGCTTTTAAAACTAAACAAGTTTTAAAAGCATTAGTGGTAACTTAACAATGCTTTTTAAACTTGTTAAGTTTTAAAAGCATTGGTAACTTAAAAATTACACTCGAAAAAAACTTTACACTCAAAAAAAATTTAGTTGTTTTTTTACAAAAATTACAATGTTTTGTGTACATAGTACATTCACTCAGAAATATTTTTACAGTAAAAAAAACGTTACACTCGAAAAAAATTTTACACTCAAAAAAAAAATATAGTAATTTTCCTTTTTTTTAAATGACAAAATAAGAGTTTTTTACGCAAAATAAAATATTTCTAATCTAAATTGTTAATTTTTTCACGTTAAAAATGTACTATCCTTTAAAAAATGCATTGTGGAGGGTATTTATAGATTCGCAAAGTCGAATTTAACTTTTCTACTTGTTAATATTTGTACTTGTCCTAAGATACCACTGGTGATAGCAAATGAAAGAGAGGATCTCCCTTAATTTTCCTATTTTGTTATTTAGATAAGTTTCGTCCTTTCAAAACTTTATCCTTCAATATCATTCAAAATGTTTAGCAAATTATTTTGATAAAGTTTTCAAATGACTTTTTACATATCCTTTTATCCTGATATAGCAAAATAAAAAAAATTGAAAAATTATGGGAGATCCTCCTCTTTCATTTGCCATCATCAGTGGCATCCTAGGTAGACTTGTTCTGGCATCCTAGGTAGACTTGCTCGTTCAATTGAGTGAGCGCTCATTTTCGTTCATTTCAGATAAAAGACCTAGTTCGTTCATCTAGTTCAATCGCTCTTTTGTGGTCTTCGTTCAACAGTTCGTGAACAAATCATTTTGATCATGTCTGTTGGTCGTTCACCTAGTTCAAATCGTTCAGTTTTTGTTTTCGTTCAACAGTTCTAGAACGAATCATTTTGATCATGTCTGTTGTTTTGGCTTTCGTTCAAAAATTACAAAAAAGTTGAATAAAAACATGAATTTTAAAAAGAAACATGCAATTTTTGTAAAAAAAAAAACATAAATGCTGAGAAAGCGTGCCAAAAGAGAAGAGAAAACAAACGCTTAATGACAAAATTCACAAAAAAAAAAAAATTGAACGACCGAACTGAAAGATCAAAATGAAATAATGACCAATTGAGGTGAATGAACGAAAAGACCTTAACGAGCGGAAATGAACGAACTAGATAAACCGCTCAGTTAAGTGAATAGTTCAATTGAACTAGTTCGTTCGTGAACGACACAACTCTAATCCTAGGACAAATGTTTCATAAATATTTTACAAAATGTATCCTTTATAACTTTAAAGTCCTTTTTAAAGGACACAGGATCACGAAATGAAAAACTGTAAATGCAGTTTTACTCCATTTGATTTCTACTTTCAGACGTATGCCACCCGATTTATATTTAATATTCACTGTCGGACGGTGTGATAGACAATAATTTGAAAATTCCCATAACCGCCTGAATTAAATACTAAAACCAAAAACTTTTAAAAGCATAAACTTTATTTCACAATAACGAAAAAAGAAAGAAAAATGACCTCGAGCTAGAATAAACCTACTCAAAATATAACATTTTAAAGATCGACTAAAACTATTTTTATTTTTTAATAAAATTTTATCGGAAGTTTTTTTTATTAATTACCCGTGTAAAAAAATAATTATATCAAAACATATCTCCTTTGATAAAAACATATATGGATCATATCTAAATGGATATAATCAGATCTACTCCATATATATTCATATCTGCTTCAGATATGTTTTGATCCGTAAATTGAGTCTATCTGGCATATATGGCATATATGATCAGACATTTTCAGATATGTTCATATATGTAAAATTGTCAGATAGACTCAATTTACGGATCAAAACATATCTGAAGCAGATATGAATATATATGGAGTAGATCTGATTAGATCCATTTATGTATGATCCATATATGTTTTTATCAAAGGAGATATATTTTGATATAATTTTTTTTTTTACACGGGTTATCAATTAATCTATTACGTTTATGATTCATTTCGACAACTTAGGGGCTTTACTGTAATTTTAAGTATTATAGAATAATTTGTTGTTATATATTTTTTATTATTTTTATGATGATGATGTGGTCGCTGTTGTTGTTGAACGTTTATTAATTGCTCGTGTTTTTCAGTAGTAATTTACATTTAAATTAAAAGTAGAAAAATACATGTGATACTCGGCGATACTGTGGTTTGATTAAGGAAATTATTTGTTTGTTAAATAAATTTTATTAACCTTTTTGAGGTCTTGTATTAATATGTGGAAGTTTTATAGTATTAAAGCCATGGAATCAGTATTTATATAGCACAATCAATATTGAAAATGATAACGAAATCTGTAAAAAAAAATAATTCAAAAAAGAGAAAAAAAAGTGAGAGTGTTAAATTTGGCTTTTCCGAATCTTTTATATGCAAATAATTACAAAAACCATTTTTTTGAATATCCCTTTTGGCTTTCTCCACATGTTTACAATATTTTAGAAAGAACAATATTGCCAAAAGCGATTAAAGACCTATTACACCGTCCGACAGCCACTATTAAACATGAACCGGATGATGTACGTCTGAAAGTAGAGATCAAATGGAGTAAAATTGCATTTACAGTTTTTCATTTCGTGATCCTGTTTCCTTTTAAAAGGACTTCAAAGTTTTAAAGAATACATTTTGTAAAATATTTTTGAAATATTTGTATTCCTAGGATGACACTGGTGATGGCAAATGAAATAGGAGGATCTCCCCTAATTTTTAAATTTTGCCATATGAGGATAAAAGGATGTGAATAAAACAATTTGTAAACTTATCAAAATATTTTGTTGAAAATTTTGAATGAAATTGAAGCATAAATTTTTGAAAGGACGCAACTTTCCTCCTTTTTCCCGATATGTGAAAATTATAAAATAGGAAAATTAGGGGAGATCCTCCTCTTTCATTTGCTATCCCTAGTGGTATCATAGGACGAGTACAAATATTAAAAAGTATTTTATAAAATTTAATCCTCTAAAAATTTGAAGTCATTTTGAAAGGAAACAGGATCACGAAAAGAAAAACTGTAAATGCAGTTTTACAACAGTTAGTCTCTAGTTTCAAACGTATACTATCCAGTTCGTGTTTAACGACTTTTTTCATTTTTGTCGGACGGTGTTATGTAAGCTTATCAAAACCAAAGTTTAGGGCTATTCCGGGTGTCCAATACAAAATCAAAAAAAAAAAATGCCTGCGAATTTTGTACTCCTGTTCCACACATTCAATCATGATAATATTTTGCTGAAGATTTGGAAAAAATAATGTTATATTCATTTGCCATTCCATGGAAAATGAATTGAAAAATTAAACATATAATTGATCCATTTCTACGAAAATTAAATGAATTGAAAAATGAAACATATAATTGATCCATTTCTACGACAATCTAGCTGTATACATCCGTCCATCTGTCTGTGGAAAGCAAGATGCAATCCAAACCAAAAGAGGTGTAAATTTTGTAAATGAGTGTATTACTTAAGAAGAACTTAACACTCTTACTTGTTTTTTTTTTGTGCATTTGTTAAACAAATGGAACATTTTTATGTCAGAAATTTCGACTTTGGTAAAAAAATATACAAACATTAAAACTTATGAAGAATTTAACACTCTTACTTGTTTTTTGTGCATTTGTTAAACAAATGGAATATTTTTATGAAATTTTGGCTTTTGTAATATATTAAAAAAAAAATTTAAAAAAAAATATGAAAAAAAACAAAAAATTATACAAAAAAAAAAAATTGGAAAAAAATTTTGATGAAGAAACAAAAACTAATGAAAAGTACAAAATTTAAACTCGACTTTCAAGGGAAGTCTCCCTGGTGTCACCCTCCGATCTTCATGAAATTTGGATATATTGTTCAGAACGAAAATTAATTCGACACGTATTTTTTTTTAGCCAAATTTTTAGGGGGGTCGATTTTATGGGGGGAAGTTGACCTTTTTCAATTTTTTACGATTTACGCCTATTTACTCAAAATTAATATAGGCATATTTGGTATCAGATTAAAGGTATTTAAAATACCTATCTCGTGGTGCTAACAACGTGCCAAAAAAGTTAATATTTTTCAACTTATTAGCAAAAATGTCCAAAAATTGTGGTATTTTACTCAATATGACAAAAAGTTGTGCACGTTCTTTGCACACGAAGATAGGTTTTCCAAAGACCTTTCATTTGGTATATAACATGACTAGGTTCCTTTGTATAATATAGGAGATAAATGCAAAAAACTGAAAAATTACCCTTTCTCCCCCCCCTCCCCCCTTATTTTCGTCACCCTAAATATGAATTTAGGCCGCTAAAAAAAATACATGTACCTTTATTTTTCCTGTTCTACAAAATAAAACCAATTCCATAAAGATCGGCGGGTGACACCAGGGAGACTTCCCTTGTTATCTGGATCCATGAATACCATCTACAATGTCCTTTTTAGGTAATAGTAAATTTTCTAACGTGAAAAAATGTTCATAACAATTTTCATTAGAAATTGTCTTTTCGTTTTAGTCAAAACTTTTTTTACAAATTTTTGTAAAAAAAAAAATACTAATTTTTTTTTAGTGTAAAATTTTTTTCGAGTGTAAAATTTTTTTTTAATGAAAAAATATTTTTGAGTGACAAATAAAAATACTTTATAAAATATTTTTGTGGATTACCAATGATTTTTAAGCTTCTTTTTATTGGTTTTTCAACACGTGTATTTAAGGTGAAACCAGTTTAAAATTCACTGTTTTGTTAATAACTTTTGAACCAGTAGACCGATTTTGCTGAAATTCAACACCAACTAGACCAGAAAAACGAAAAATATATACAACAAGTTTCAGCAGCCTCAGGATTGTCTTCCGAAAGTTAGCGTGTTTTTTTATCTCGTAAATTCGCGAAAACCCCTTGCCGAAATTCACTCTTTTGCTTATAATTTTTGCACCCCTGCACGGTGGCCGAAATAGCCAATCTAGCGGCGCTTTAGCGAAATTTTAAAATTCCGAATTCGGCCAATTTTTTTTTTTTTGAAAATCTTTTGTTCCTAATATTCGCACAGCTGTGAGCATTCAAACTTAACACATGTTTTAGCAAGTGCAATAACTATTTTTGACCTTTTTTTAAGTGCAACTTTGTTGAGAGCAAAAAATTAATTAATTAGTTTTTTAATAAGATCTGTGATTTTATTTTAATTATAAGGTATGTATTAAAAAAAAAAATGTTTATGACCTGTGATTGTATGTTTTAGAGCTTAACAGTGGAAAAAGTAAATGTCCTTTGTGAAAGTGTTTTTAGATATGAAATCCAATTTTGTGTGGAATAAAAGTAGAATGTATTCGACCGGATTCGGTTAACTGTTTGCATAGTTAGTTTAAATGGGTTGTTGTCTATATAAAGTTCAAATATAGGATGCTACGATTTGCTACCTTATGATTTTTTCCGTTTTTTAGTTGCAATGGCAGAATCTAAACGCACCCTTTTTTTAATATGGCATAGTGAACCAGAGCCAACAAAAAAATTTTTAATGGTTGAAAATCATATATTTTCAAATGTCATTGATCGCTCGAAATAAATATAGCAAAGAACAATACTATCAAATTCAAAAACATGAGGCTTTCCACACCAAATGTCCCGCTACAGAAAAACATGTGTCCCGTAAATTTCTGAATAGGTTGTTTGGATAGCCCTATATGGAACTAAGAAAATTGCGTTTTTGGTTTTTCTAATTTTCGAAAACTGGGCTTAGAAGGCGTGGTCAAATATTGGAAAAATGGTAAAATTTGTGGCGAGTTGCCTTGATTAAATATTTATCACATTAAAACGGAATGCACCACAATCTCAAAAATTTACATTCTTATATAGTTTTGTATGGGCTATCGATTAAAATTTTTTTTTTTTTTTAAATTTTCAGAACCCGTTCTGAAATTTTCCATTTTTTAAAAATGTCAATTTATTAAAATACATGCCAATTTTTTTTTTCTTTTTTAATTTTTTTTTTTTTTTTAGTTTAGATGTTTGTCCATCCACACAAAAAATTCAGAAACACGTTCTTCGCTTTTTTTTCGAGAAAATCGCATTTGAACTTTAAATTTCATAACAATTTTGTAATTTGGTTGTATTTTCTTGATTTAACGTTGCGAATGAGTATTATTAATTGCATAAATATTTCTCATACGCTCTGTTGAAACGAGAAAATACAAGCAATTACAAAATTGTTATGAAATTTAAAATTCAAATGCGATTTTCTCTTAAAAAAGAAAGAACGTGTTTCTGAATTTCTTTGTGTGGATGGACAAACATCTAAACTTAAAAAAAAAAAATTAAAAAAAAAGTGGCCGGATTTTTGATAAATTGACTTTTTATAAAAAATGGAAAATTTCAGAAAGGGTTCTGAAAATTTTAGAAAAAAATTTGTTATCGATAGCCCATACAAAACTATATAAGAATGTAAATTTTTGAGATTGTAGTGCATTCCGTTTTAATGTGATAAATATTTAATCAAGGCAACTCGCCACAAATTTGAGCATTTTTCCAATATTTGGCCACGCCTCCTAAGCCCAGTTTTTGAAAATTTGAAAAACCAAAAACGCAATTTTATAAGTTCCATATAGGGCTATCCATACAACCTATTCAGAAGTTTACAGTACACATGTTTTTTTTCGCTGGACATTTAGTGTGGAATTTACAAAAAACTATAAACTAAATGAGAATTCAAAAAAACTAAGAGAATAAAATTAAATAAAAAAAAGTCGGATTAATTATTATTAAAGAATAAAAATTGTTTTATTCGACCTTTAAAATATTATATTTTGACACGTGCACAGAAAAAAATATGGAGGAAACAAATTTGAGTAATCACTTGTTTAAATTTAAAGACAAAAATTGAGTAATTTTTTAATTGACGCAATTAAAAATTTACTTAAAAATTTTAAAAATAATTTAAGTAAATCGTTTAATAAAAATTTAATAGTTTTTTTTTTAATTTTTTTTAAACTCTCATAGTTTTTGAATTCTCGTTTAGTTTATAGTTTTTTGTGTATGTATATGAAAGTTTGTAATCGTCTTTATAAAATTTTCTTATGTTTTTGAGATATAAATATGTTTGGTAAAGTTTGAAAAAACAAGTTTTTTGTTTTTTTTGTGTAAAAAAATTTAAAATTTTTTTAAACTTTTAAAAAATATAAATAGATAAATTTTGAGTAAATTTTTAATTGTGTCAATTAAAAATTTACTCAAATTTTTTTTCAAACATTTAATAAATTTTTACTAAAAATTTACTCAATACTATTAAATCGTTTACTGGTGCAAAATTGAGTAATTTTTTACTCAATAGTATTAAAAATTTACTCAAATATTTTTTTTATTTTTTTCTGTGTGTAGATTAAGTCTTGCAAAAAAATGACCAACATAAATAAATTTAAAACAGAAAAATATTTGTTTTAGAAAATTATTCTATGAGAATATCATAGTTTCATTAGTAAAGGAAATAATGACCTCGAGCTCGAGTTTATTCGAAACCTACTCAAAATATAAAAAAAAAACTATAAAGTTTTTATAAAAATATTTATTTAGTTTTTTTAAAAACTTTTGAGTAAATTTTTGATTGAAATAAAAAATATCTCAATTTTGTTTTTTGAAATTTCAACAAGTGATTACACAAAACTTGTTTCTCCATATTTTTTTCTGTATTTTAATACTTTTTACGATTGTCCCACACAAAATTAAAAAAAAAAAGTGCCATATATAAGTCAGCCTATTGCCCAGTTTACTTGCTCATACACTCAAAAAAAAAACTTTTTACCAATAATTTTGTAATTTTACAAGCTTTTTACCAATAAAATTGTAAATTTACAAATTTTTTGACGCGATAAAACTTATAAGGAGGTTTTGTGTTTTTACTGATTTTTTGCTACCTCCTCTTTTACGAGAATTCCTATAAAAAATTACAAACTTTTTCGTAATTTTACAAGATTTTTACCAATAAAATTGTAAATTTACACTTTTTTAGCGCAATAAAACTTACAAGTGAATCCCGTAAATTTACTCGATTTTTTGTAAAAAATTTTAGAAATTTTTAAAATTACAAAAAAATTTTGTTAAATTAAAAAAAAAAAATCTAAATTTCGATAGAAAATTTGTTGTTAAAAAACAAGGAAAACTATTTAATATTGGTAAATGGTATTACGTGACTTTTTCTAGTAATTTGGCAAGGTTTTATTTGTGTGTAGTCAAAAATAATAGCCAACTAGTAGCAGTACATTTTATTTTTCCAAATAGCATTTTATGATTGTCACATCATTAGCTTAAAAATTTTTCTGCCTCTGGTTATTGTATTTCATAGGTAATTTTCAAATCATAGTAACCAGATATTTTCAAAACTATAATTTTAAATCATAATTAAAAGTATGTGTTTAATATATGTTTTGCCAGCCTTCTAGAGTTTTTGACTTTAAATCATATTTGTTTCAGTTGTAAATTATTGTTAGCTATATTTTCCATTCGCCTTGTGCCATTCGTTTTATTATAATTTTCAAAAAAACAAAATTCAAATTTATGTCTAATTTGGTGTTAAATTGCTTTTGGCTTTAAAATTTATTGCATTTCAAAATAGCGTTAAACAATGTTGACGCTTCATTTCCAAGTCGTGCGAAAAATAAAGCAGCAAGCAGACAGACTTTAGAACATAGAATAAGCATCAATAAAGTGATAATGTCATACAAAACAAACAGAATAAAACCCGGAAAAAGACTACTTTATTTTAGTAGATTTTATATAGCAGGAGTACGAGTATGTACTACAAAAGTCAATTGGGGTTAATTATTCAACAGCTCTAACAAATTAAAATGTTCTTTAAAAAAAAAAAAAAAACTTTTAATTTTTCTTTTTTTGCTTTTGCTTTTTCTTTGACATTTTGTTAAAGTTCATTTATTCTTAGTAAAATACCGAAGAGAAGTTTCAAATGAATATTTTCCATTAGTTAGCCAAACATTTTTTTTATGATTTTAATTTATTTTAATTTACTTGTTTAAAGAATTTTTTTTGTACATAAAAAATGATTTTTATACCCTCCACTTAGTGATAGAGGGTATATATAAGTTTGTCATTCCGTTTGTAACTCATCGAAATATCAGTCTAGGACCCCATAAAGGATATATATTATTGATCAGTGATCGATTTTAAGACATTCTAGCGATGTCCGTCTGTCCGTCTGTCTGTGGCAATGGTGATCACGACCAAAATATTACACGGAGATGACTGAAACTTAACATATTTATTGGAAGTTCTCCTGAGCAGTTTGGTATTGCATTTGAGCAATATCGGTTCAGCGGTTCAAAAGTTATGATCGAAAATGTACGGACACCTCAAAAATTTTGGTACCCGAGTAAAAATAAACATATATAACAATATATAACTTGATACAAACCTAATAAATCATATATGATTATACATCCCGTGAGGTATTTTCTATTTTTTTTTAATGCAGTCATATGTTGTAATATATAATTTAATCATGATTCGGATCAAAAGGTATACGGTTGATATAAATATATGAAATAATATTAGGACCAATACAAAATTTGTTTTTCTGTATAATTTAATATAATATTATATATAGCTTATTCTGTTCCATATATAAATGTTTCCAATTAAATGTTTCCAATTAACCAAAAATGTTCTAAGTTTTTTAAGCACAGTATAAGAAACTTTTAAAATGTTCCTAAACATTTCCTTGTTAGGGTTATGTATATCACCTATCTGGTTCGAAGCGTACCCAAACAGTTTTTTTGTTTTAGAAAATTATATGTTTGGTGAATGTATCGTTGACCTGTGGTGTAACTCACCCAAACCAAAACACACCAAGATTTTTTATGTTTTTATGTAATTAGATCTAATTGGATCCAATGAAATATGGCAATGTCTGGTCAAAACTCGGATGAAATCGAATCATATTTTATACAAGTTGATCTTTTTTAATGCAAAAATATCCACCATTATTCGGATTAAATTGCGTATAAATATATATTGTGTTATATATCATTATGTATTGCATCATATAAAAATTTTTACTCGGGTACATTTAACATAACCTAAAAATACAAAATGCTTTAATTCGGCTGCTGGTTGACATATGTGAACATAATTGAACACCGAAAGGTACTTAAACAAGTACGAACACATTTTTTGACAAAAAAATCGCGGATTTTTTTTCCAAAATTTTTTTTCGCGGAAATTTTTTTTTTTAAGTTTTTTGCAATAATCTTTTTGATATTGTGGAGGGTATCAACACATTCGGCACGGCCGAATTTAACTTTTTTACTTGTTTTTAACTGTTGTTTTATGTCTGCAGAAAGAAACTTTTTCACCCTAGTTCGACTTTGATCGATTTTGAAGTTATTTAGCTCAGAAGCATATTTACAATACTTATTTTCTTTCAAGATACAATCGGTGTTTCAAAATTTGTTGCACGGTGTTATTACATACTTAATACATACTTAATTTCTAACCCACACCTACTTGAATTGGATATTAAAATTTTTTAGCAACTTTAAGGACGTCGTTAAATTTTAAAAAATTTTATTTTAGGAAGGGTCACTTCAATTAGTTTTACTGGTTTTTGTTTGAAAACTAATAAATTTTGTTTTCAAATATTTCTAGACATTAATTAGTTGTACAAATTAGCTTAACAATGTTAACAAAATAAATCACAATGGACCAACACTTAAAGAAAAATTCTTCTTCACATTGATGAAATGGTTTCATCATATGATTTAATAAATTTTAATGCCAAATTTCATCATATTAAAAAGAAGCTTTTCTTCAAAATTATGAAAAGTGGCATAAAATTGTATGAAACTTCACATGCGACTCCTATCAAAAATGTCCTTAAAGTCAAAACCCCCCAAAAAAACACATATTTCATATTATTTCTAGGCATCCAGTCTTTTTTGTTGGTGTTATCTATTTAAAAAAAATAGATCTCCCCTTTCTAGACAAGATCATATTCAAAAATATTGCAAAAAAAAAATTTTTCGCGAAATATGGAACCTTTAAGTAATAAAAATTCTTTTAAAATAATTCTATGGTGGAAAACTTTATGTTGGAACTCCAAATGCCTCCCTCAAAGTCTCATAAATATTAAAAAAATCGCGGATATAGTACAAGTTTTCATAAAAAGCCATACTTCAACGCTATGTGGGAGCAGAAGGAAATTATCGATTTTCACGAAATTTTTATGGAGTCAATTTGACTCCCAATAGAAACATTCTGGACCCCTTTCAGCTCAAAAAAGAAAAAATTGATACGGCATATTGTACTCGTACACTCAAATAAAAACCTTGTAAAATTACAATAAAAATTTTTTTTTGCTACCCCTTATTTGACAAGAATCCCTTGTTATTTCACAAGCTTTTTACCAATAAAATTGTAAATTTACAATTTTTTGAAATAAAACTAAATAAAACGCGATAAAACTTACAAACCTCCGTAACTTTACTAGATTTTTTGCTATCTCCCATTTTACGAGTATTTCTAGTAAAAACTACGAGCTTTTTTGTAATTTTACAAGATTTTTACTAATAAAATTGTAAATTTACAACTTTTTTAGTATAATAAAAATCGCAAGGAATTCTCGTAAATTTAATAGATTTTTTTTTTAAATCCTTAAAAATTTGTAAAATTACAAGAAAAACTGTAAAATTACAAAAAAAAAATTTAAATTTCGATCGAAAATTATTTGTTGAAAAAACAGGGAAAACTGTCAAATATGGGTAAAATGGGATTACGAATCTTTTTCTAGTAATTTGACAAGGTTTTTTTTTTGGTGTAAGATATATTTGCGCCAGACCTTGTGAGTCTAAATGCTTTCCGACGTCCCTCTGGGCCATCCCTAGAATGTCTTAGTTTCGATCAAGGATCAATAATATATAGGGCGCAGTCCATGCCAAATCGGACACTTTGAAATTTTTTTTTTTTAGATTTTCCCAATTTTTAACAGTTGTAAGCACCCAAAAAAAACTACTTAATGGTAAATTTTCCGATTTTTTGATGACCTGTTCACAATTTATAGAACTTTCAAAAAAAAAAATGAGCTTGTTCGTTCACTTATTAAACTTCTTTTAATCATAATTTCGTTAAAAATGGTCCAAATTAAATTTTTTTTATACCCTCCATATAAGTTTGTCATTCCGTTTGTAACACCTCGAAATGTTGGTCTAGGACCCCTTAAAGTATATATATTCATGATCCTCGATCGATTTTAAGACGATCTAGCGATGTCCGTTTGTCTGTCTGTCTGTCTGTTAAAAACACACTAACTTTTGAAAGACTTTACGGAGGCTCCTGAAGTTTGCATATATGTTGGACATTTACCTGGTCAGGTTGGTATTGCAATCCAGCAAATCGGTCCAGTGGTTCAAAAGTTATAAGCAAAAGAGTGAATTTCGGCAAGGGTTTTTCGCAAATTTACGAGATAAAACACACGGTATCTTTCGAACGACAATTCTGAGTGTACTGAAGTATGGCATATATATTTGTCGTTTCTTTGGCCCGATTCGCTTTAAATATCAGCCAAATCGGTTCAGTGATTCAAAAGTAATAAGCAAAACCCTGAATTTAAGATTGGTTTCACATAAAATCCACGTGTTGAAAAAACCGAGTTTTAGAACAACAAGCTTTAAAAGCAATGATAAGCCACAAGATTACTTTACAGAGTATTTTTGTCACTCAGAAATATTTCTATACTTAAAAAAAAATACACTCGGAAAAAATTTTACACTCAAAAAAAAAATTTGTAAATTATTTTTTTTTTTTTACAAAAATGTAAAAAAAAAGGTTTTTTACTCAAAATAAAATATTTCCAATCAAAATTGATAATTTTTTTCACATTAAAAATTTACTATCCTTTAAAAAGGGCATTGTGGAGGGTATTCATAGATTCGGCGATGTCGAATTTAACTTATATACTTCTTTTTTAATTTTTTTTTTTTATGTGCTTTAAAAAAAAAATATTAAAAAAATTTCCGAAGTGTTCAATAATGCTATTTTTATGTTTTCAAATCTAAATCTCATTTTTGAAAATGTTTGTTCTCATTGATTTTTTTTGGAAATTTTTTTGTGGAATACTTCCATCGATTCTACAATTTTTTTCCAGTAAGATCGTGGGATTGTGATTATTACTGTTTTTCAGATTTTTTGAAAAAAATATTCCAATCTTTATATCAGATCCACTGCACCAATGGTGCGTCCAAAAGCGGTCAATACCAAGACTGATCGTCATTAATGTTAATGTTAATGTTAATGTTAATGTTAATGTTAATGTTAATGTTAATGTTAATGTTAATGTTAATGTTAATGTTAATGTTAATGTTAATGTTAATGTTAATGTTAATGTTAATGTTAATGTTAATGTTAATGTTAATGTTAATGTTAATGTTAATGTTAATGTTAATGTTAATGTTAATGTTAATGTTAATGTTAATGTTAATGTTAATGTTAATGTTAATGTTAATGTTAATGTTAATGTTAATGTTAATGTTAATGTTAATGTTAATGTTAATGTTAATGTTAATGTTAATGTTAATGTTAATGTTAATGTTAATGTTAATGTTAATGTTAATGTTAATGTTAATGTTAATGTTAATGTTAATGTTAATGTTAATGTTAATGTTAATGTTAATGTTAATGTTAATGTTAATGTTAATGTTAATGTTAATGTTAATGTTAATGTTAATGTTAATGTTAATGTTAATGTTAATGTTAATGTTAATGTTAATGTTAATGTTAATGTTAATGTTAATGTTAATGTTAATGTTAATGTTAATGTTAATGTTAATGTTAATGTTAATGTTAATGTTAATGTTAATGTTAATGTTAATGTTAATGTTAATGTTAATGTTAATGTTAATGTTAATGTTAATGTTAATGTTAATGTTAATGTTAATGTTAATGTTAATGTTAATGTTAATGTTAATGTTAATGTTAATGTTAATGTTAATGTTAATGTTAATGTTAATGTTAATGTTAATGTTAATGTTAATGTTAATGTTAATGTTAATGTTAATGTTAATGTTAATGTTAATGTTAATGTTAATGTTAATGTTAATGTTAATGTTAATGTTAATGTTAATGTTAATGTTAATGTTAATGTTAATGTTAATGTTAATGTTAATGTTAATGTTAATGTTAATGTTAATGTTAATGTTAATGTTAATGTTAATGTTAATGTTAATGTTAATGTTAATGTTAATGTTAATGTTAATGTTAATGTTAATGTTAATGTTAATGTTAATGTTAATGTTAATGTTAATGTTAATGTTAATGTTAATGTTAATGTTAATGTTAATGTTAATGTTAATGTTAATGTTAATGTTTATGGTCATGTTAATCCCTTATGAGTAATGTCAATAAATCTTTTTATCTGAGTTGGACTATTGTTCCCAACCCATACATTTTTTCATAAATTAAGCAAATTCATGTTTTTTGTATTATTAATTTTAAATTCCTTTAATATGAAAATTTTAGCGTCCATTAGCAGTTATGACATTTTTTGTTTTCAACTAATAACTTTATGAATTTCAAAATTTCAAATTTGTTTAAACAAAAAAAAAAAGGAACCATACAACAAACTTAGACGACCAACATCTGTTTATTCATCACTTTAAAACAAGGATAATAACACACACATACACACACACACACACAGACTTTCAACTTACTAATAACCTCACTCCTGTTAGTCTTATAACCCCAAAACATTATTAGCATTCCTTTGATAAGAGAAATATGTATGCCGAACATTAGTTAAGCTTTAATTCTATACAGTTATAATATAAAATTAGTATTGGTAATGGAGTTGGTGGTGGTCGGGGGAAGGGATGGTTTGAGTTTAAAGTTTAAGCATAGGAAGAGGTTAACAAAACAAATATTTCAACCATGTCCTGTTATAAAACAAAAACAAGGAATATAAAAAAAAATATACTGCTAACCAGTTTTTTGTTGTATTTGCAACAAAACAACCAACATACCTCTTGAAAAAGTTGGCAATATGCCATTAAAACCATAAAAAAAATTTAAAAAAGAAAAACTATTGACCGAACATTTTATAACCTACACTTATGTTGAATCGAAAAAGATAAAGTTTTGTTTAAAAAAAAAAAAACTAAACTAAAAACTAAAAACTTTATGATAAAATTACAAATGTGGCAAAAATCAACCAACAAAGGAAAATATAAGTATATATCGATCATTTACTTGTATAGTGTCATAACTCAAAATATGTCGTTTTTGGGTAAACAACACAGAATTATTTGTTATATCCTGTTTTATATTGTGTCAAAAATTCGTATTAATATCTTTAAAACTCACCGTTTGAGAAAATAACACGCCATTATAACATTTTCTACTCGCGGGCCTTTTGCAACGTAAACCAAGTTTCAATTGTGAACTTTAAACAGGTTTTCTGTAAAATCAAACATTTTAAGATATGACACTATACAAGTAAAGGAGCGATATGTAGAAAGGATATCTACCACTGAATTCGATCAATTTCATCACGTACGAAGGCCCATCAACTGCCAAATAACTATTTTTTGCTTTTAGTCAAAATAAGCTTTGGTTTAACAATTAGAAAATTAGGAGGAATATTTTATTTAAAACACATAATATTTCATTAAATTGAGGCAATATTTTCGAGTGCATTGTGGCAATAATGTGGGCGTACTTAAGCGAAAAATGCTTTTATGCAGGAGAGTTCAATAAATATACATTAGGGTGTGAATCGTTAAAGCGCGGAATGCATTTAAGCGATATCACTAAAGTGGGTGCACTTAAGCGAAATATGCTTTTATGCGGGAGAGTTTAATCGCGAAAACAGTATTTATGTGTTAAAAATATATCCAGTAATAAATTTATATTAAAAAGTTAGTTCGGAAATTGCAGCACGTAAGAAGGCCCATTAAATGCCTAACAGTAATTTTTTGCTTTTAGTCAAAATGGGCTTTAGTTTAACAATTAGAAAATTAGGAAGAATGTTTTATTTAAAACATGTCATATCTCATTAAATTGAAGAAATATTTTCGAGTGCATTTTTAAAGTGCTGAATGCATTTAAGCGATAGCACTTATGTGGGCGCACTTAAGCGAAAAATGCTTTTATGCAGGAGAGTTCAATTAATATACATTAGGAATTGAATCGTTAAAGCGCAGAATGCATTTAAGTGATATTACTAAAGTAGGTGCACTTAAACGAAATGTGCTTTGATGCGAGAGAGTTTAAGCGCGAAAACGGTATTTTTGTGTTAAAAATATATCCAGTGATAAATTTATATTAAAAAGTAAGTCCCGAAATTTTATCACGTACGAAAGCCCATCAAATGCCAAACAGCTATTTTTAGCTTTTAGTCAAAATGGGCTTTGGTATAACAATTAGAAAATTAAGAGGAATAATTTATTTAAAATAGGGGTGCTGTGGCTTAGTGGTAAGCGCGTTAGACTACTAGCCAGCAAGCCTGGGTTCGATTCCCGGCTCAGGCAGAACAACATTTTTTCAGATATTTATTAGTTTCTATTTATAACTAATATCTATCGCAGCGCCCTCCTTCGTTGATAAATAGCACTAATACGTCAACGAAGTAAAATAATAAAATATTGGCTATTAAACACAGCTTCAAAAATTATTCGCCAGATCAATAACAGATGGCAATGCAACAACTGTACTCAAAATTATTAACACGCGCAACTACAGTGTTGACATACTGAAGCCCCTCTATCTTTCAAATCTTTCATCTTTCATCTCTCTTCTATCCCCTTTCCGAAAGAAACATCACGGTTACATTAGTAATTGATAGGCAGCATTGCCTGAGTGTTGTTTCTTTAAAAAAAAAATCAAGTAATATTTGCGAGTGCATCCTTAAAGTGCGGAATGCATTTAAGCGATAGCACTATTGGGGGCGCACTTAAGTGAAAAATGTTTTTATGCAGGAGAGTTCAATAAATATACATTAGGGAGTGAATCGCTAAAGCGCGGAATGCATTTAAGCGATATAACTAAAGTGGGTGCACTTAAGCGAAATATATTTTTATGCGGGAAAGTTTAAGCGCTAAAATGGCATTTTTGTTTTAAAAATATATCCAGTAATAAATTTGTATTAAAAAGTTAGTTCGGAAATTTTATCACCTACGAAGGCACATCAAATGCCAAACAGCTATTTTTTGCTTTTAGTCAAAATGGGCTTTGGTTTAACAATTAGAAAATTAGGAGGAATATTTTATTTAAAACATGTCATATCTCATTAAATTAAAGTACTATTTGCGAGTGCATCGTTTAACAATTAGAAAATTAGGAAGAATATTTTATTTAAAACATGTCATATCTCATTAAATTGAAGAAATATTTGCCAGTGCATTGCTAAAGTGCAGAATGCATTTAAGCCATAGCACTAATGTGGGCGCACTTAAGCGAAAAATGTTTTTATGCAGGAAAGTTCAATAAATATACATTAGGGAGTGAATCGTTAAAGCGCGGAATGCATTTAAGCGATATCAATAAAGTGGGTGCAATTAAGCGAAATATGCTTTTATGCGGGAGAGTTGAAGCGCGAAAACAGTATTTTTGTGTTAAAAATATATTCAGTGATAGTGATTGAATTTTTAGATTCCATTTTTGGATTCGGCGTAAGATTCTGCATGGAAAATAAATGCAAAATGTCGTGGATCGCAATTTTTTTTTTTAATTTATGAAATACTGTTATTTGTAGCTTGTTGCACTAATATTGCTGACAATTATAACTATTGTAACTTTTTTGACATTTTAATCCCTATTTCCTATCGAATATCCCTGAATCACACACATACATTATTAATACCCAACCACAAGCCTAGTCTCTTAATACCCTTTCAAAATTTGTACAGCCTTAACAAAAAACCAATGCAAACGGATATTTGTTTTTTCAATATTTCTTTTTTTTTCTTTTCTTCATAAACTTTGATTTTTTTTATGTGTTCATTAGAGTGTCCCTTATTTTGGAAATGTTGGAAATGTTGAGACGGTACCCACTAATTTTTTTCCTTTTGACTTAAAAATAACTGAGAAAAAATTTTACGCCCCTACGACCACGCCTACCCTACGCGACGGGGCCTTAAAGAGGGGGGCCGAAAAAATAATTTTCCCATACAAACCAAAAATTTTTTTTTTTATTTTTAATTTTTTTGTTATTAATTATTATATTACTTGGTTAGGTTATTCACGACAAAAAATTTGATTTTGGTGGGATTAGGCTTTCAGCTCTAAAAATTTTTTCGAAAAAAAAATTTTGAGCCGCGGGGGTCCTACGGTAAAAAATTTTTAAAAAATATTTTTTTTTAGTTTTGACAAGCAACGGTTTTAGCTGCTATGTTGCTTTAAATGATGTATATTCACAAAAAAATATTTTTTGTATCTGTGACATCTTTATCGTGTTTTAAAAAAGGGTAAAAAATGCGTTGTTATTTTTTTTCGATACACGATAAAGATGTCACAGATATGAATAATATTTTTTTTTGAATATATATCATTAAAGACAACGTAACAACTAAAACAGTTGCTTGTCAAAACTAAAAAAAAATATTTTTTAAAAAATTTTTACCCCTACGGTAAAAATCCCTGCGGCTCAAAATTTTTTTTCTCGAAAAAGATAAAGATGTCACTGATATGAGTAATATTTTTTTTTGAATATATATCATTAAAAGCAACATAACAACTAAAACTGTTGCTTGTCAAAACTAAAAAAAAATATTTTTTAAAAATTTTTTACCCTAGGACCCCAATGGCTCTAAATTTTTTTTTGCGAAAAATTTTTTAGAGCTGAAAGCCTTATCCTACCAAAATCATATTTTTTGTCGTGAATAAGCAAGCCAAGTAATATAATAATTAATAACAAAAAAATTAAAAATAAAAAAAAAAATTTTTTGGTTTGTATGGAAAAATGATTTTTAAGGCCCCGCTCTTTAAGGCCCCGTCGCGTAGGGAAGGCGTGGTCCTAGGGGCGTAAAATTTTTCCTGAGTTATTTTTAAGTCAAATGGAAAAAAATGAGCGGGTACCGTCTCAACATTTCCAACATTTCCAAAATAAGGGACACTCTAGTGTTCATAGTTAGTACTTTTAGTCATACCTAGTACACTTAGAGCTCGTTTAACCTCTAAATAATTTTGAAATTTTTTTTGATGGGAAATTCGAAAATCTTGTCGAGAAAGGTTATTTTTTCTTACTCTGAAATATATTTATTTTTTTTTAAGAAATTTTAGAAATCTGTTCGTTAAACGAGAGCTAGATGTTTTAGAAACAATACATATTACACATACTCTACAAGTTTTAGTACACAATTTTACATTTGTAATAATGTTGATAAATGTCTCCTTCACATTTTTTTAGTATTTTTTTTTTCTGTTTTTTTGCACAAGAGACTTTAGGGTCGTTTTTGTTGAAGAGGCAATGTTTTATTTGTAGCCCTTTTTTATATCTGTACATGAGACAATGTTGCCACTTTTCATACATGATTTGTGGTAGATTTTTCGCTAGTAATTTATCTATATGTGTGCAGAGTGTCTCTTAGAAAAATATTTTTCAAACTAAACTTGGATCAAAAATGGGGATCTAATGACAAATTAGGAGGCATAATCTATATTATGTATAAATTTTTTAATTAAATTCTATTTTAGTTTAAAAATAATTAAAAATTATTTGATATTCGACCTATAAATTCTATTTTGTGAAACATTACTCTAGCTCAAGGTCACTTTTCTGTACAAATCATTACGATGTTATGGTCAAAGTAACAACTTTCAGAAACTATTTGTAAAGTTGTTTTTTTTAGTTGATTGACTTGGTCGACACGTGTTTCGATCTTGTCTGGATCTTGTGAAGAGTATTTAGCAAACTGAGTCGGCGAAGTCTTGCAAAATGACCCAACCAATCAATTTAAAACAAAACAACTTTATAAATAGTTTGTTGGAAATTGTTACTTTGAAATTATCATCGTAATGATTAATAAAGAAATATGACCTCGAGCCAAAGTAATCTTTCTCAAAGTTTTTGAAATTAAATTAGTTACACTAGAATTTATATTGCCTTAAACAAAATTTGGTTATCACAAATGAAAAAAATTGTTGGCATGAACCACTTGATTGACAATACTCTCGATTCTCAAAACGAATTTGGTTTCTGCTCAAAGATAAAAATTTGTTTCCTAAGGGACACTTTAATATGTATTGTTTAAGAATATGTCTATAAGGATGTTTTTCTGTATACAAAGTGTTTAAGTTCAACATTGTTGTAAGCATGAATGATATTGTCATGTTGATAAAAATTATTGGTTTGTCAATAGGCAAAACAAACACAGATTTAAGAATATTTTTGTTGTCTTGTTCATATTTTTCTTTACACAAAAAGTTGTAATCATTGTAAAGAATTGAGCTTTAGTAATATACAGGGTGACACAAAATCAGCTAATTCGTAAAAATATACTTTTTCTACAGAAAAAATGTCTCAAAATCTAAGACTTTTCTATAGGAAAAATGTCTCAGAATCTGAGACTTTTCTTAAATGAAAAATGTTTCACAATCAGACTCAGGGACTTTTCTATAGGAAAATGTCTCAGGATCTGAGTGTTTTTCTAAAGGAAAAATGTCTCAGAATAGGAGACTTGTTCTATTGGAAACATTTCTAAGATTTTGAAAATTTATTGGCAAAATGTCTCAGAATCTAAGACATTTTAAGAAAAATGTCTTAGAATCTGAAATAGTTTCTATAAAAAAAATTGATCAGAATCCGAGACTTTTTCTGTGTGAAAAATGTCTCAAAATCTGAGGCTTTTCTTTATAAAAAATATCCCAGAATCTGAGACTTTTTCTGTAGGAAAAACGTCTTAGAGCTAGAGACTTTTCTTTTTCCTATAGAAAAGTGAAGATTTTCTTACCGAAAAAATGTTTTAGAATCAAATTTTTCTTCTATTTGAAAAATGCCTCAAAATTTGATACTTCTTCTACAGAAAAATGTCTTAGAATCTGATACATTTTCTATAAGAAAAAGGTCTCAGAATCTGAGACTTTTTCTATAGGAAAAATGTATCAGAATCTAAGACTTTTTCTATAGGAAAAATTTCTCAGAATCTGAGACTTTTTCTATAGGAAAAATGTCTCAGAATCTGAGACACTTTCTATAGGAAAAATGACTCAGAATCGAAGATTTTTTCTAGAGGAAAAATGTCTCAGAATCTGAGACTTTTTCTATAGAAAGAATGTCTCAAAATCTGAGACTTTTTCTATAGAAAGAATGTCTCAGAATCTGAAACTTTTTCTATAGGAAAAATTTCTCAGAATCTGAGACTTTTTCTATAGGAAAAATGTCTCAGAATCTGAGACTTTTTCTATAGGAAAAATGACTCAGAATCGAAGATTTTTTCTAGAGGAAAAATGTCTCAGAATCTGAGACTTTTTCTATAGAAAGAATGTCTCAGAATCTGAGACTTTTTCTATAGGAAAAATGTCTCAGAATCTGATACTTTTTTAACATTTACATTAACATTAACATTAACATTAACATTAACATTAACATTAACATTAACATTAACATTAACATTAACATTAACATTAACATTAACATTAACATTAACATTAACATTAACATTAACATTAACATTAACATTAACATTAACATTAACATTAACATTAACATTAACATTAACATTAACATTAACATTAACATTAACATTAACATTAACATTAACATTAACATTAACATTAACATTAACATTAACATTAACATTAACATTAACATTAACATTAACATTAACATTAACATTAACATTAACATTAACATTAACATTAACATTAACATTAACATTAACATTAACATTAACATTAACATTAACATTAACATTAACATTAACATTAACATTAACATTAACATTAACATTAACATTAACATTAACATTAACATTAACATTAACATTAACATTAACATTAACATTAACATTAACATTAACATTAACATTAACATTAACATTAACATTAAAATTAACATTAACATTAACATTAACATTAACATTAACATTAACATTAACATTAACATTAACATTAACATTAACATTAACATTAACATTAACATTAACATTAACATTAACATTAACATTAACATTAACATTAACATTACCATTACCATTACCATTAACATTAACATTAACATTAACATTAACATTAACATTAACATTAACATTAACATTAACATTAACATTAACATTAACATTAACATTAACATTAACATTAACATTAACATTAACATTAACATTAACATTAACATTAACATTAACATTAACATTAACATTAACATTAACATTAACATTAACATTAACATTAACATTAACATTAACATTAACATTAACATTAACATTAACATTAACATTAACATTAACATTAACATTAACATTAACATTAACATTAACATTAACATTAACATTAACATTAACATTAACATTAACATTAACATTAACATTAACATTAACATTAACATTAACATTAACATTAACATTAACATTAACATTAACATTAACATTAACATTAACATTAACATTAACATTAACATTAACATTAACATTAACATTAACATTAACATTAACATTAACATTAACATTAACATTAACATTAACATTAACATTAACATTAACATTAACATTAACATTAACATTAACATTAACATTAACATTAACATTAACATTAACATTAACATTAACATTAACATTAACATTAACATTAACATTAACATTAACATTAACATTAACATTAACATTAACATTAACATTAACATTAACATTAACATTAACATTAACATTAACATTAACATTAACATTAACATTAACATTAACATTAACATTAACATTAACATTAACATTAACATTAACATTAACATTAACATTAACATTAACATTAACATTAACATTAACATTAACATTAACATTATACAAGTAGAATCTTCGAATTACAATTGATATTTTTCGAATTACATCTGTAACTGGTTTAGTAAAATTTCTATCAATATTGACTCCCTCAATTTTCCCCAAGATATATTTTCATGTTTTCTAGGTTTATGAAATGTTAAATTAAAAACTATTCATGCTTTTTTTACAGAGTTCAATTTTCGCCACCCTGTATATTGGGATTTTGCGACTTTAAATGAATTACAAGTATACAACAAAAGGATATAAGATTATTATTCCAAGTATTGGAATATTTTTTGAATTTATAGTAGAAAATTGAACTTGAAATTGAAAATTAAGTGCAATTTAAAGTTTATTTAGCTACACTCAAAAAAAAATATATTAAAATAAACTTGAAATATCATTAAACAAGAATAAAAAATAAGTAAAACACAGAAAAAACACAAAAGAAAATTAAAAAAAGTTCTAGAAAAATTTTAAAAAAACTCTGAAAAGCTAGAGAATTTCAACAAAATGACTGTACTGTTGATGCTGTATTTGAATCAGCGCAGACAACAAAGCATTTTTAGTTGTTTTAAATCATTCACCAGATGCTAGTAGTTCTCATCGTGGAGTGTTTAAAACTATTGATTTTCCTTATCAAAATTCTTTGGCTCTCTATTGATTTTTTTTGCAAGATTGATTACTCTTCTTTTTTATTTTTCGAGTGTATAAAAATAAATTTATAAACAAATATGCAAAATAGCCAAAAGAGTAGAAACTTTCTTTAAGTTGTTTTCTTATTTTCTTATTTCATTTTTTCTTTGTTTCTTTCTGTTCAGTTAGAAAATTGGAAAAATATACTAACAACAAACCAAACTATCAAAAAAAAATGTTAACAACAAGAAGAAAACAACACCTAGAATAATAAAAGTTACCTTTTTTTGTAATAAAGACAAGAAGTAGTAAAATATGGCAAAAAAAGTGGATATAAAACGTTAGCACACAGTGTGGGATTTACGAACATTTTTTGGAAATAATTCTGCTATTTTGCTAAAGCTGAGCCACACCTTATCCTGTGTTCAAAACTTTGAATTTTTGTAAAAAAAATGTGCATTTTGTTTTATTCTTAATTTTGGTATATTGATCATGAATATATCGCTCATTTACTTGTATAGTGTCACAATTCAAATATAGTGTCACAACTCCCGATCCCGCAATCAACTACATTCCGGCCAGACACTCTACCCATCGTGCCAAAGTCACTTCATACAAACATGTTTTTATATTTCTATAAATAATTTTATGATTTTTTTTTACAAAAAAAAAATAACCCACACAAGTAGGTAAAAACTAATGGTTTCTCCTTAAAAAATGCCAGCAGCTAAAAAAAATGCCTGCGAATTTTGTAATTTTGCCCAAAATATTAAATCATGATAATGTTTTGCGGAAGATTTGGGTGTACTTGCCAAAGCAAAGTTTTTTTAGAAAAAATAATGTTATATTACTTTGCCTATCCATGCAAAACGAATTGAAATATCAGTCGAGGACCCCATTTAGTTTATATATTATTATATATATTATATTATTATTATTTATATATTATTGACCCATTTCTAAGACACTTTAGCTATATACATCCGTCCATCTGTCTGTGGAAAGCAATATGCAGTCCAAACCAAAAAAGCCTAACATTTGGTAAATGAGTGCAAAAATAAGTGCAAAAAAGTGTTTTTACCAATGTTGGCAATCGATACCTTTTCAATACCGTTATCCGTTTCAAAACCCTTTAAATTGAATACCGGTACCAATACCAAAACCGAAACTCAGTTTTGGTATCGGATACCGGTATCCGAAAACCTTTTCCTTCGGTATCGGTACGTACCGGTATTGAAACGGTTTTTCTTTAAAACCATGTTTTTTTACAAAAAAAAATATCATAGAAAGTTAGTAAATTTTTGGGTTTTTTAAATGAAAAATCGTACTCCAAATGCCTCACCGAAGTCTCATAAAAATCAAAAAAATCACTGTGAATTAAATAAAAATTAAAAAAAGCCATACTTCAACCGCGATGCGAGAGCAAAAAAAAATTATTGATTTTCACGAAATTTTTATGGATTCATTTTGACTCCCAATTAGGGCTGCCAATCCCGAATCCCGAAATCCCGGGATTTTTGTCATAAAATAAATCCCGAATCTCGGAGTTTTTAAGCTCAAGTCCCGGGATTTTTAAAATATTAAAATGTGGAGAATTTATTTTTAAATATACAACTTTGTTCAATTATTGTTACATTTACATGGGCTGAGCTGAGAATTCTACCCAGGCTTGCTAATTAATAGTCCAACGCACTAACAATTAAGCCATGGTCACGGAGTCCTTGACCAAAGTTTGCAGGTTTTGGCGAACATTTTCTAAAAGATCGTAACTTTGATCGAAGGGCGCCACGGGTAAATTTAATCCGATTGGCCTCTAATTTATACCACATAAGTTTTAGGCGTAGGAGAATACAAATTTTGCCGGACGTTCAAAATTGGAAGAAAAAAAAATGCAAGGCTAATGTATTACATTATTACTTTTCTCCTTTAAATTTTTTTACTATTTTAAATTTTCTTTAAATTAGTTTTAAAATAATGCAGTGCAACAACCAAAATCGGAATGGGATGAAAAAAAAAGCAAAGTTGAAATTTTACATAACAAACCCCTCAAGGTTTTTTTTAGTTCATTGTTAAATATTTAATAATAATAATTACTTGAAAACTGCATAAGTGGCGTATACTTAATTTTTTAATTGCCTTTAAATAACAATCCGAATAATTAGAAATCATGTTTATTCCCTCCAACTATGGAGGTATACTCACTTTGTCAGTCCGTGAGTAACGTATCATAATATTGGATCCCTGGTCATAGAGGTTTTGGGGGTAATGAGATAGCGGATGAGCTTGCTAGAAATGCCTCCGCTACTCCTATGACCGGACCCGAACCCTATTGTGGGGTAAACTGGTCCACCTTCTCGAACATGATTAAGGGTTTAGAAAGAACCGACTTCTTGAACTTGTGGGAAAATTCAGGAGGTCTACGACAATCCAAAGCACTAATCGCTCCATTATCATATGGAAGTATACTTAATCGCACCAAAAGTGACATAAGGTTACTGACAGGCAGTGCTGTATGCTATGATTGAAATAACGAAACAAATAAATAACAATATTTTTAAAAAAATATTCAAATAAGCGATTATTTAAATATTTTGAAAATGAATAATATTTATTTGCTATTATTTAAATAACGAAAAATTTAAATAATTTTTTCTGATTGATTATTCAAACAAAAAAAAATAAATTTTTCTTATTATTCAACAAAAATTTCTGAATAATTTTGGTTATTCACAAAAATATCAAATAAATAACGTATTATTCAAACAAAAAAAAATAAATATTTTTGAAAATTTTGTGTTTGAAAAAGAAATGTATTTTATTTATATTGTCATTTGTTATACAATGAAACATAAAATTATTCATACAAAACAGTTTTGTTTAAAATTAGCTTCTTTTAAAAAGTTTTATTTTTGAATTTTTAGGAGAATTGTTGTATAGAGAATGCTATTAAAACTATAAAAAGCCCAATTGAATTTCAGAAAAGCTAAGTTGTAATTTATAAAAAGTCAATTGAAATACAAAAAAGTTATGTTGTAATTCAGGAAATTCCAATTGAAATCCCTCTTTTCTGTCATCCTTCTCTCCCACTCTATTTTAAGCTTCACTGGTGATATTATTGTAGCTTTAATTTGAGGCCCCCAATTCATTATTAATACTCCTTCGCCAAGTCTGTGATGGAGCACCAGGGGAGGGAGCCGGGGGACACCTTCCCACTCGTGATAAATGTTAGCAAATTCATTTATTATGATTTTTGCAATAAAGCAAGGATGGATACCAATACCTTTTCAATACCGATACCCTTTAATAACAATTTTAATTGAAAACCAATACCGAAGAAAAACTAATATCTTTATTTGGGCGTGAGTTTGCGTGATTTAATTTTTGATTTTACTTATTTAATTATAATTTTTTCATTTCTTGCAAAAAAAAATTTTTTAGTTGTTTTTTTTGTAAGAAAATTTGTTTGCGTGAGTGGAGCTTGCGTGACTCATGCGTGAGCGTGTTTGAATCTGGCGTGAGTTACGCATGAGCGTGAGAAATTTTAATTTCGATCACGTGATTGTAAGTGAAAAAAAATTGCGTGAGTGATTAGTGAGTGATTATTTTTTTTTTGCGTGAGCGTGAGTGAGTGTGAGTCAAAATTCACTCACGCGCCCATCTCTACTGTAAACGATATGTTTTTGTTTTTATCCTTGATCGATTTAAAGATTCCTAGTGATGTCCGCCTGTATCTCCGTCTGTCTGACCCTAGAAAGTACGAAAGAGAAAAACTAAAGAAAATTAAGAGCTTAAACGTTTAAGCAATAGGTGTTAGAATTCGAAGAAGAAATCAACACTTCATTCCCCATTTCAGGTATTAGGATTCTTTGAAGAAATCAACACTTCATTTTCATAAGAAATGCCTAAAAATATTTAAAATATTCAGCATACATTTTGACCATTAAGGTTTAGTTAGCCTAAAAACGTAAGCTTAACGTTAACTCTATGCAATGTTCATTAACCAAAATAGTACAGAACATTCTTATTTATGTTTTGTTTTTTTTTTGTTAAGTTAGAGAAATTTTATTCCCAACAAAACTTCTTTACGTTTTTACTTGACATAGAAGTAAGAAAAATAATAAAGACAAGGTTAGCTACCCGTTACCATCACCTAACGTAGCGTAGCGGTCAAAATCATATACAAAATCCCGTAACCTTCTGCAAAGAAGAATAATTGCTCTCACTTGTTCCCATCTAACAAAAACCTCTCTACGCTACGTTAGGGTACGGTTGCGGGTGCATTTAAAAATAGAATAATACATTCAAAAATATATTTTTTTTTTATAGGAAAAATTTTTAATTGTATACATATGCATTTTTTTTATTTAAATAAATTTTGATTTTAGAGTTAATATTAAAGAACATTTTCTTAAAAATGTCACCAAAGCCAAAAACCTTGAAAATCTGAGTAAATATACATCCTCACAGGACTTTTTGTTGTATTTGAAAAATATCTGAAAGTATTTTAAAAACTTCAGTATTTTCCATAGGAAAATGTTTAAAATAGCATTTTAAAATAGTAAAAATCTAAAGATTTCAGTTCGGGAAAATTTACAAAGAATATTCTAATTAATGTTTTAGTAAAAAAACGCTTTGTTAAGAAGTTTGCTATCAAACAATATTAGTTTGTAAAAATAATTTTATGTTTCACTGTATAATAAATGACAAAATAAATAAAATACATTTCTTTTTCAAACACAAAATTTTCAAAAATATTTGTATTTTTTTGTTTGAATAATACGTTATTTATTCAATTTTTTGTGAATAACCAAAATTATTCAAAAATTTTTGTTAAATAATAAGAAAATTTCTTTTTTTCCTGTTTGAATAATCAATCAGAAAAAATTATTTAAATTTTTTGGAAACAAATATTATTTTATTTGTATGAAATTGAATAAAATAAAATTTTATTTTATTCAAATCAAAATAAATAAAATAACAGATCATTTTATTTTTTAATAACCAACTAAAATAATAAAGTATTTTATTTTTTCCAAAAAATTCAAATAAAAGTATTCAATAATACAGCTTTGCTGACAGGTTTTCTCACCGGGCATTATAAGGTAAATTATCACTTGCATAATTTAAACCTTTGTGCATCGTCTTTGTGTCGACTTTGTCTTGAGGAAGTAGAAACAACGCAACACATATTATGTGAATGCATCGCAATATGAGGCATTCCACACCAAATGTCCAGCGAAAAAAAACACGTGTACCATAAACTTCTGAATAGCTTGTATGGATAGCCCTATATGGAACTTGGAAAATTGCGTTTTCGGTTTTTCAATTTTTCAAAAACTGGGCTTAGGAGGCGTGGTCAAATATTGGAAAAATGGTCAAATTTGTGGCGAGTTGCCTTGATTAAATATTTATCACATTAAAACGAAATGCACCACAATCTTAAAAATTTACATTCTTATATAGTTTCGTATGGGCTATCGAATAAAATTTTTTTCCAAGAAAAATTTTCAGAACCCGTTCTGAAATATTCCATTTTTTAAAAAAGTCAATTTATCAAAAATCCGGCCACTTTTTTTTCTTTTTTTTAAATTTTTTTTTTTAAAGTTTAGATGTTTGTCCATCCACACAAAAAAAATCAGAAATGTATTTTTCGTTTTTTTCGAGAAAATCGCATTTGAATTTTAAATTTCATAACAATTTTGTAATTTGCTTGTATTTTCTTGTGTCAACAGAGCGTATGACGAATATTTATGCAATTAATATTACTCATTCGAAACTTTTAAACAAAGAAATACAAGCAAATAACAAAATTGTTATGAAATTTAAAGTTCAAATGCGATTTTCTCGAAAAAAAAGATGAACGTGTTTCTGATTTTTTTTGTGTGGATGGACAAACATCTAAACTTTTAAAAAAATAAATAAAAAAGAAAAAAAAAAGTGGCCGGATTTTTGATAAATTTACTTTTTTAAAAAATGGAAAATTTCAGAACGGGTTCTGGAAATTTTCCAAAACAAAAAATTTTAATCGATAGCCCATACAAAACTACATAAGAACGTACATTTTTGACATTGTGGTGCATTCCGTATTAATGTGATAAATATTTAATCAAGGCAACTCGCCACAAATTTTACCATTTTTCCAATATTTGACCACGCCTCCTAAGCCCAGTTTTCGAAAATTTGAAAAACCAAAAACGCAATTTTCTTAGTTACATATAGGGCCATCCAAACAACCTATTCAGAAATTTACGGGACACATGTTTTTCTGTAGCGGGACATTTGGTGTGGAATGCCTCATATGTAGGATCAGAAGACGGTTCTTAGACAAGGAATTGCTTAATTCTGAGGATATAAGGCTAGCTTCTCCATCCTCTGTTATAATGTTCATTAGAAATATTGAACAGAGTTTGAATTAGATTAATGGATCTTGGCACAAAAGACCTATAAGGGTCGCAGTGCCGGCCGTTAGGGCTAGATCACCCCTTGAATAATAATAATAATAATAATAATCGGTCTAGGACCCCATAAAGTACATATATTTATGATCAGTGATCGATTCTAAGACATTCTAGCGATGTCCGTCCGTCTGTTTGTCTGTAGTTAACACGATGCAGTCCAAAATAAAAGAACTAGACTCCCGACATTTGGCACGAATATGTCTTATGTTCCTAGGCAGGTCAAGTTCGTAAATGAACAAAATCAGACCAGGGGGAAAAAGTTCCCCCTTAAAGAACTAAACCAACCTCTGAAAAATACCATATTTTTACATTTTTATGTTACAAGAAGTTCAAAGTCCTGCATTTGGATCAACAGAATTAGAAAATATCGTTTTTCGGTCCGCTCCCTTTTATGGGCGTGGAATAAAATATTTTTAAATAATGATAAATTTGTATTTCTTTAGTGCAAAAAGCATAAGAATTAATTTTTTAACACTTATTCGAGTGGAAATGTGCCAATTACCACTACCAACCCCCCCCCCCCCCCCCCAAAAAAAAAGACGCCCCTGCATTTTTTTTATTTATTTGCATGTTGGAGGGTATAAAAGATTCGGCACAGCCGAATTTAACACTCTTACTTGTTTTTAATAATTTCGTTGTAGCGAAATCGACCCAAGGGTTTTCGTGGGAAACAAACCCACGACTCCCTGCTTAATAGGTTACAACGCTACCAACTAACCCACAGTAGCCCCCTTAATATGCACATTCAAATTAAAACATAAAGAGTCTACTATTGTTTTACTTTTATAATCAAAGAAATTTAATCCCGAAAAATCCCGAATCCCGTGATTTTAAAAAACCGATCCCGTTTGACAGCCCTACTCCCAATAGAAACTTTGTGAACCCCTTTTGTATAGTATAGTGATGTGGATGTCCAAGGATTTTTTTAATATTTACAGGACTTTAGGGAAGGCATTTGGAATACTAGCAGGAGGTTTTCCACCATAGTATTATTTTTTGAAGTGGCTTAACTCGTAGAAATCGTCTATAAAAGTCCCATAATTCGCGAAAAAAATTGTTTGCATTATTTTTGAATGTGATCTTGTCTAGACAGGGAATACCTATTTTTTCAAATAGATACCACCAACATAAAAACTTGGTTGCCTAGAAATAAGATGAAATATGCAATTTGTTGGGGTTTTTACTTTAACCGCGATGCGGGAGGGAAATAAATTTTACGGAGTCATTTTGACAACCAATAGAAACTTATTGGACCCTTTTCAGCTTAAACATAAGGGAAAGGTAAAAATCGATACGGCCTTTTATTTATGTACTTAAGACATAGGAAAATGTCCAGCAATAGAGGTCCAATGCTTCAAAAGTTATGAGCAAAAGACTGAACTTCGGCAACGGGTTTTCGTGAATTTTCGAGATAAAAAAACACCCAAACTTTCGAAAGGCAATCCTGAGGATGCTGAAGCTTGGCATATATATTTGCCGTTCCTGGGCCAGGGGAATTTCAGCCAAATCGTCCCAGTGGTTAAAAAGTTATTAAGAAACCCGTGAATTTCAGATTGGTTTCACCTTAAAGTCACTTGTTGAAAAAACCGTTAAACCAGCTTTAAAACAATTTATGAGTCAGGAAAATATTTCTAATCAAAATTGTTAATTTGATTCACGTTAGAAAATTAACTATCACTTTAGAGAAGCATTGTGGAGGATATTCATGAATTCGTCCAAGTCGAATTTAACTTTTCTACTTGTTTTTACAAATTTTTTTAAAGTTTTTATACGTTTTTTTATATTTTTAGCATTTTTTCGATAATACCGGTACGTACCGGTATTGACGTTTCGGTATCGGTAATACCGTAACCGATTCAACTCAAATACCGAAACCGATACCGATACCGATACCGAAATAAATAAAAAAAGGATACCAATACCGATATCGATACCGTTATTCGTTTCGATTGCCAACCTTGGTTTTTACATTTTGGAGAGTATAAAAGATTCGGCACCGAAGAATTTAACACTCTTACTTGTTTTATAAACATTTGATAAACAACTGGAACATTTTTATGTGAAATGTTTAGACTTGTTGAAAAAGTAATTTTGGTAAAAAAAAGGGGAAAAATGATTTTTGGTGAAAAAAAATGTTTGATGAAGAAAAAAAATTTTATAAAAAAAATTTTTGACAAAAAAAAATTTAATAAAACAAAAAATTGAATAAAAAACAAGTGAGAGTGTTAAATTCGGCTGTGCCGAATCTTGTATACCCTCCAACGTTTAAACAAAAAAAAATAAAAATAAATTGCAGGGGCGGTTTTTTTTTTGGGTGGGGTGCTTGTCGGGGGTCCTTGTCGGGGGTCCTTGTCGGGGGTCCTTGTTCGTTTTTACAAATTTAATTAATATTCTTTTTGTACAAAAGATATACAATTTCATCATTATATAAATTATTTGCTAATATCCACGCCCACAAAAGGGGGCGGATCAAAAAAAAATTCATTTTCAAATCCCCTGGGTCCAAGTCCAGGACTTTTATTTGTTTAACAAAAATACAAAAAAACCTACAAAAAGTTACCTTTTTTTAGAGGTTGGTTTACTTCGTCAAGGGGGAACTTTTTCCCCCCTGGTCCGATTTTGCCCATCACCGAACTTAACCAGCCTATGAACATAGGACATATATGTGCCAAATTTGGGGTGTCTAGCACTTTAATTTTGTACTGTATCGTGTCTTCCACAGACGAACGGACGGACGGACAGACGGACATTGCTAGAATGTCGATCACTGATCAATAATATCTTTATGGGGTTCTAGACCGATATTTCGATGCGTTACACACGGAATGACAAAGAGAGTATACCCCCATACTGTAGTTGGAGGGTATAAAAATTTTTTTGATGAAAAGAAAAATTTTTTGATGTAAAAAAAAATTGATGAAAAAAAAATTTTTGATGAGAAAAAAAAATTATAAAAAAATTTTTGATGTAATAAAAAAATTATGTAAAAAAAATTTTAATGAATAAAAGAAAATATGAAAAAAAATTTATAAAAAAAAATTTCATCAAAAAAAAAAAAAGATGAAAAAAAAATTTTATTGAAAAAAAAAATTGATGAAAAAAAAATGGACGAAAAAAATAAATGAAAAAAAAATTTATAGAAAAAAAAAATTATGAAAAAAAAAAATTAAGGAAAAAAAATGATGAAAAAAAAAAAATTTGATGAAATTTTTTTTTTTTGTTGAAAAATAATTATGTTACTTTTAATTCACCAGCTGGTGAAAAACGGTTTTATTCACCACGAGGTGAATTATTATCCAAGTTAGTAAAATTTTTGGTTTTAAGAAAATTAAAATAGTAATTCTCATTTTCTTTTTCGTTAATTGTTAGCTTAATAGTCAAACTGAGGTGGCGTCCTGCAACTTTTTTAAAATTAGACACCAGCCAAAAACATTATCATGTTAAAATAACTTTCACAAATCATTAAAAATTAAAGAAGAATCACTTATTTTTAATTACAGTACAAAAATAAATGGCTTTAAAAATTGAATGCTAATGAAAGTCTTTATTTTTATGTTGTTATTTTTGAAACAAAGAACAGAAATAGTCATTTAAAAAATCGAATCTTGTTTTTTTAATTAAGAATTTTTTTCAATTTTTCCTGAATTTTTCAGAAATATTTTATTGAATTTTCCTGATTTTTTATAATTTTTTCTTAGTTTCTCTGATTTTTTTATTGGACCGTTACCAATTAAAATTTGAAAGTTTTCTGAAAGCAGGGGAAATCAGGATCCAGCACTTGAGTTTGGGGGGGGGAACATTTTTTTTGCTCAAAAAAATTTTTTTTTACTCAAAATTTTTTTTGCAAGGAACCTTAGGTTGGATTTGAATCATTAGTTAAGGTTTTTTTAGTGTTTTCCTCTTGTTTATTATGATTTTTTCTGTGGAAACATTTCCAATTTTTAAAAATGTATTCCCGTAAAAAAGATTTTACAATTTAAGAAAATGTTTGATATTTAAAAAAATGTCTCCTCAAAAAGTTTTCAAAAAAGACCCAGATTCTCAAAAAAATTTCCATTAGACAATATATTATATCAGATTTGCGACATATTTAATTCAAAAAAAGTTTCCTGATTTTAGTTTATGAATCTGGGACATTATCCCAATAGACAAATTTTGAGGTTCTGAGCAATTTTGCTACAGAAAAGTTTTAAGAATTTATAAAATTCTTGCTCTTGAAAATTTTTTATATTCAGATACACATAGAAAATGTTCAGAAACAATTTTCCCACCAAAAAATTCCTATTTTAGAAGAAAAAATTTCGATTAGATTTAGTGACTTTTTTCACCATAGAAAATCTCTATGTTTTTCTATTCTATTTTTCCACCGAAACGTTATTTCTTCACCAAAATTTGTTGGTTTTGAAAAACTAAAACCAGAAAGTACCTGAGATAAGAAAAATTAAATACTTTAGAGCCTTTAAAAAATTTTTGAGTCAATTTCCTAGATTATGAGACATTTTTCTAAAGAAAAAGTAAAGGTGAGACACCTTTCTTTAGAAAAAGTCTAAGATTCTCAACATTTTCTAAGACATTTTTTTTTTTAAAGTCTGAGAATCTAAGAAATTTTTCATACAAAAAAAAAAGATTCTGAAAAATTTTTCCTACAGAACAGGTATCTGCTTCCGAGACATTTTTCCTATAAAAGGAGTCTCAGATTCTGAGTCTCAGACATTTTCCGACAGAAAAAGATTCTGAGACATTTTTCAAATGGAAAAAATCTCAGAACTTAAGATATTTTTTTAGATTCTGGGACATTTTCCTAAAATCTCAGATTCTAGGTTTTTTTTATATAAAAAGTCTTATATTCTGAGTCTCAGATTATAGAAATTTTTTTCTATAAAAACTCACAAATTCTGAGGTATGTATTTTTCCTATCGAAAAAGTCTGAGATTTTTTATCTTACAAGGGAAGTATCTCAACCCTTATGAACCGATTTGCCTGAAACTTAAAATATATATCAAAGAGACAATTCTAAGGTTGGGGTGTCTCGGCTTATCGGCCATATCGGGGATTTAGGGGTTCAAAACATGGGTCAAAAAATGGCGACAAAATCGTTTTTTGGATTTTTCACCCATTTTTTTTTAAAGAAACTATATGATGTTTTCATATGAGAAGAAAGGTTTTTTTAATGCCTATCCAATGGTGGCATAACCTTGTAAAAATTCGGCTTCTTAAAATATTTTTTTCAGGAAAATGTGTAAATTTTGGGGGGTACTTATATGAAGACATAGACCTACGATATCCATATGGATAAGAAATAATCTTTATTAAATTTAAGTCGACTCGTATTTTTTCCCTAGATGATATTCCTGTTAGTTCGGAAGTTATCAAAATTTTCCCGAAGGTCCACATGGTTTCATAAGGGGACAACGAAATTTTTAAACACCGATATGGCCGAAAAGCCGAGACCCCCCAACCTTAAAATCGTCTCTTTAATATAAATTTTAAGTTTCAGGCAAATCGGTTCATAAGGGTTGAGATACTTCCCTTGTTAGTCAAAGATTTAAGCTTTTATTATTAAAAAGTCTTAGATTCTGAGACATATTTTAAATAGAAATAATTTCAGATTCTGAGAAATTATCTCAGTGTCTGAGACATTTGTCCTAAAGAAAAAGTCTTTGATTCTGAGATATTTTTAAATAAAAAATCTCAGATTCCGAAACATTTTTCCTATTAAAAAGTCCCAGATTCTGCGTAATTTGGCTATAGAAGTCTTAGAAGTCTTATAGAAGTCTTAGGTTCTAATAAATTTTTTCTGTAGAAAAATTCTCAAGTTTTCCCTTAAGAAAATTTTCTTGATTTTCCTAAAAAGTTTAAAGATTTTTTTCTTTTAAGAATTCAAAAACATTCTTCATATAGAAAAATTTAGAGATTCTTGAGCATTTTTTATAGAAAAAATGTTCATATAAATTTATTTTCTTTTTACTTTTTACCCATCTTCTCAGATTTTTTCGAAAGAAGAATTATCAGATTTTCTCTATAGAAAATTCTCATATTTTTTTTAAAGAAAAATTCTCAGACTTTTCCTATAAAAAAAAATCTCTGATATTTTAATTTAGAAAAATTTTTAGATTTTTCGTATTAAAATTCTCTTCCTATACAAAAATTCGCAGATTTTTTTCCATACAAAAATTCTTAGAAAAATTCTTAAATTTTTCCTATAGAAAAATTTTTAAATTTTTCGTCTAGAAAAATTCCCAAATTTTTCTTCTACAAAAATTATCGTATTTTTTCTAAAGAAAATTTTAAATATTCGGAGATTTTCCGAAAAAAATTCTAATGTTTTTCCTATAGAAAAATTTTCAGTTATTCCTCTAGGAAATTCTCAATTTTTTTATGATGAAAAATTCTCAAATTTTTCCTGTAAAAAAATTCTCAAATTTTTTCATATAGAAAAATCTAACATTTGAGACATTTCTCCTTAAGAAAAATTTTTCATGGAAAAAATTTTGATATTATTTTCTTTTTTCCTCTCCATTTTTCTTCTTTTCTTTTTTCCTATCTTTTCCTTTCTTTTCTTTTCCTTTCTTTTATCCTTTTTTTTCCTTTTTTTCTTCTTTCGAATTCGGTTTGGGGGGGGAATTTCCTTTTTTTTTTCCCCCGTGGATCCGCGCCTGGGAAAATCAGTATTCCACTCTTAATTAGTACATTCTCTGCTTTTTAGTCGATTTTTTTTCTAAATTTTCCTGATTTTTGTCTAATTTTTGCTTAGTTTCTCTTGTCTTTTTTTTTACTTTTCCAAATTTTAAAGATTTTTTTCGAATTTACCAACTTTTTTAATATTTTTAATTTTCCTGAATTTTTCTCAGTTTTTGAATTTTTTTTTCAAGAATTATTATGAAAATTCCCACACTGTGCTTTAGCAGATGAATACGCCGCAACCAACAAACATAAGTTTTATAACCATAACAAAATGAAAAGCAGCAACAACAATACCTGGGCTGTGACAAACGGATAGTGTCAACATATTGAAGGTAAAAGGAAGTTATAAAAAATGAATCAACAGCAACAACAATCCCAATAACAACGAAACCAATTTAATACAGGTAGTAGGAGTTGTTATTGAAAGAAAGAATATAAAAGTTTGTCACAGCAAGAAAATAAAATATATATTTAGAAAAGAAAAACTTTAATATTTTTTCATTCTTTATTTTAAGTTTTCACATCTTGGTTCGTTTTTGTATCTGTATTTTAAATTAGGTTAACAAAGGCTTTTTTATCAATGTTTTCATAATATTTTATATTTTTTTTATTTTATACAACAGAAAAAATTTTGTTAAAACTTTGTTAAATAAAACTTTTATTTTGCTTTTAACAAAAAATTGAAGAAAAAAAAAAATTTATAATATTTTTTTATGAAATATCCTTTTTTTTTGTCCTTTAACAAAAAATGTATTCTATTGAATTGTTTAGCCTTCTGTTTTGATATTAGACAGACAGCCAGCCAGTCAAAGAGACTAGCCACAGCAGCAGCAAAAAATTCCAAAAAGCACAACAAACAGGATACAATCACAGCCATGTTGTTACCTTGTCTTGTATCTATTGCACACAGGTGTTCTTGATTGTTTTTGCCCGGAAGCTTATGAGTTAGTGTAGTAGTAGTTGTAATCATAAATGATTCCATATACACTCACTATTATTATGATTGTTTGTGGTTGTGTTTATGGTTCGTTCATGTATCATATTGGGGCATCTTATAAAATTTTGTGAAAATTATTTTTTGTTTTATTAAATGTATCCAGCATAAACTGTTGTTGCCAATAAAATTCAATATTTTATAGATAAGTTTGTGTGTTATTGAGCAAAAAAATAAATATTCACACACCTTTTTTTTTTAACAATTTTACTTAGCTTTATTTTTTTATTAAAAGTTTTGGGGTTCTCTTCCATTTTTCTTTATTTCTTCATATTACAATAAAAATTTTAAATTTTCTTTTATGCACATTAGACCGACTTCATTTTGTTAGGCAAAAAATCAATAAAGTGAACTAAAATCTGGGAAAATTAACTCAATTTTGAGAAAAAGAGGGAATGATTTGGCTCCAAAGATTTTTTTTCTTGGTTTTAGTTCATAATTTTCCCAAAAATAAGGAAACAAAGTTATTTAATTTAAAGTCAATTTTAACTAGAAAATGGGAAAAATTATACTTCACATTTTAGAAATAGATTGGGTCTAGACCCTGGACCCATGGGCTCGGACCTCATTTAACTCGAGACTCCGTTGGGTCCTTTAAGGGTCCCCATAGATTTTGAACCAAAACTTGTGTCCTTTTCGCTCTAACTTGCTTAGTTTTTGAGATTCGGTAATAAGGGGCCTGATAGGGTATTGAAAATCTTAAAAACCGGATAACTCAAAAACTATTAATCGGAGGGCTTTCGGGTATTCAGCGGAAGTGTTTTACGAGTCAAGAGCTACAAAAATGCCGTTGGACCTTTTCTCGTGTTGGCAGTATTTACCGAGATATGTACACATATAAAATCTCGGGAATTTCAAATTTTAGATCTAAAATTAGGGTCTTGAGACCCCGACAGATATGCAGAGCTAGGCTATTCCATATTTTTCTTTGTAGTATTTCTTTTGAAAATTTCATCCGTTTCGCTCTATCCCGCTTAGTTTCCGAGATATCGATATTGAATTTTTAACTAAATTCTATGAAGTTATTTACTAAATTCTCAGAACTAAATTCTAAGAAGTACACTTCCTCAATTCAAAGAAGAGAAATACGATGATGTTTTTTTAGTAAATTTTAACTAAACTTAAACTAAATTGTTTTTTAAGAAATATGTCTTAAAAATAAAGATACGTTTCTTAGATTTATGGAAAATTTCTTTGGCAGTAAGAATTTTTTTCCTAATATTAAAAAAATCCATTTAAAGAAAACTGTGAACTAATTATAAGTAAATTAACTAAAAATGTTTCCTCATAGTTAAGAAAATTTCTCATTTTTAAGTTAAATTTAACTAAATTTTAGGAAAATTCATGATAAATTTTCAAAGACATTTTTTCCTTAATTTTAGTTATGTCTTTTTTTTCAGTGTACATTTTTTTATTTCAAAAATCCTAAACTTTGATCGCAGGGCTCCAGAGATAAAATAAAATGATAATATGGCTTGCAACAAACAAAAAGCAAATATGAATTACTGTTTATATCTTTAAAAAAAAAAAAAAGGTTTTTAACTTGGATAATAATTCACCTGCTGGTAAATAAAACGTAACATAAGCCCTGTTTTCGTATAAGCGTATACCTGTTAATATTTACCGTTTAACCGAAAACCCATCCACGTTTAATAAAACTCATATGACATCACTGCTGTTGAATGTAAAAATTTATTTAGGTAAAAAGGTTTGTATCTTTGCTATTTCATTCAAAATGTGAAATTGACTAAATTTTTTATCGAAACTTAAATTTAACGCCGATTATATTTTACAAGCCAAAAATAAGCGTGGATAATTTAAAATTTGTATGGATACGATAGTAATGCAAACAAGTAGAAAAATTAAATTCGACTTGGCCGAATCTATGAATACCCTCCACAATGCCCTTTTTAAGTTATAGTAAATTTTCTAGAGTGAAAAAATAACATTTTTGATTAGAAATATTTTATTTTGTGTAAAAAAACTTTTTATTTTAACTAATTTTTGAAAAAAAAAATAATTTACTAAATTTTTTTTTTAGTGTAAAATTTTTTTTGAGTGTAAAATTTTTTTCGAGTGTATTTTTTTTTTCTTTTAGTGAAAAAATATTTTTGAGTGACAAAAATGCGATGTAAAATATTTTTGTGACTTACAAATGTTTTTAAAACATGTTTAACGGGTTTTCAACACGTGAATTTAAGGTGAGGCGAATCTGAAATTTACGGTTTTGCTAATAACTTTTGAACCACTGGACTGATTTGGCTGAAATTTAAAACGAACAGGACCTGAAGAACGACAAATATATATGCCACACTTCAGCACCCTCAGAATTGCCGTTCGAAAGTTACCGTGTGTTTTATCACGTAAATTCCAAAAAAACCCTTGCCGAAATTCACTCATTTGCTTATAACTTTTGAACCACTGGACCGATTTCGCTGGATTGCAATACCAACCTGACCAGGTAAATACCCAACATATATGCCAAACTTCAGGAGCCTCCGTAAAGTCTTTCAAAAGTTAGCGTGTTTTCAACAGACAGACAGACAGACAGACAGACGGACAGACGGACGGACGGACGGACGGACGGACGGACGGACGGACGGACATCGCTAGATCGTCTTAAAATCGATCGAGGATCATGAATATATATGGGGCATTCCATGCCAAATCACTCACTTTTAGGCCCGACCCCCTTCGATTAATTTTATTTTTGGATATGTTTTAGTACGTATTAAATGCAACTTCCAGCCAAATTTTCAGCCTTTTATACCAAGGTGGTGTTGAGTAATCAATTTTTCAAAATGGCGATTTTTTCCAAAAAATGAAAAAATTTAAATTTTCAATCAATTTTGACCAGTAAAAAATATAGATATATTAAAAAAAGATGGACAACATTTTGTTGGTAGTTAAATGTAGTTTTAGAAAAAAAAATATGAAAAATTATTCGAAGTAACTATCACTTGTTTTTTATCGTATAAAAACTAAAATCGACTTTTTGAAAAAGTCCGAAACCTTCGATTTTTTTTTTAAAAATGTCAAAAAATTTTACTCTAAATTACGCAACTTTTAAGTCATAATTCGAGATGTGATCGTAATTCGTTCTATTTTTATTCAAATTTTGAAAATTGCACTTTTTTTTTTTGACTGGTTTATTTTATATGGTGCTCCAAAAAAAATAATTTGGTAAATATTGACCGTAACTTCCCCTAGATATATTAACTTGGGTGTAAAAATACGTTTCAGAAAATTTTAGGATGATCGGACATGGGTAAGGCGTGCTGCATCGGCTTTGAAGTTTGAAAATCGGATTACAAGGGAAAATATGCATTTTTTTCTGTTTTCTTAATTTTTTTGGTATTTTAAGTTAATTTTGAATTCAAATGGTTACAGAATTAAAATGTAGAGTAAAATGTGTCTCTATTAAGGTCATAAAAACCGAAATCGGTTTAAAATCAGCCAAGTTATTACAACTTCCCCAGGCATCTAACGTGTGGCAGACAACTTGATTAATCAATACAATGTTATTACAGTAGAAAATTTCAATAAATTTAAAAAAAGGGCCTCGTATTTTTTAATCAAGTTGTATGGCACACGCTAGATGCCTGGGGAAGTTGTAATAACTTGGCTGATTTTCAACCGATTTTAGTTTTTAGTACCTTATTAGAAAGGCATTTTACTCCACATCATAATTCTGTAATCACTTGAATTAAAACTTAACTTAAAATACCAAAGAAATTGCGAAAACAGAAAAAAATCATATTTTTCCTTGTAATCCGTTTTTTAAACTTCAAGGACCATGCTAAGCGCCTTTCACATGTCCGATCGTCCCAAATTTTTGTGAGACGTATATCTACCTCCAAATGAATATATTTAGGGTAAGTTAGGGTCAGTATCTACCATTTTTTTTTTTTTGGAGCTCCATATAAAATAAATCAGAGCCAAAACATAAAAGGTGCAATTTTAAAAATTAAAAAAAAAATAGAAAGAATTGTGATCACATCTCGAGTTATGGCTTAAAAGTTGCATAATTTAGAGTAGAATTCTTTTAGTTTTTTACAAAAAAAATCGAAGGTTTCGGACTTTTTCAAAAAGTCGATTTTAATTTTTAAACGTCAAAAAATAAGTGATAATTACTTCGAATAATTTTTTCACATTTTTTTTCTAAAACTACATTTAAATACCAACAAAACGTTGTCCAACTTTTTTTAAAATATCTATATTTTTTACTGGTCAAAATTGATTGAAAATTTAAATTTTTTCATTTTTTGGAAAAAATCGCCATTTTGAAATATTGATTACTCAACACTACTTTGGTATAAAAGGCTGAAAATTTGGCTGCAAGTTGCATTTAATACGTACTAAAACATATCCAAAAATAAAATTAATCGAAGGGGGTCGGGCCTAAAAGTGAGTGATTTGGCATGGAATGCCCCATATACTTTATGGGGTCCTAGACTAATATTTCGAGGTGTTACAAACGGAATGACAAACTTATATATACCCTCTATCACTAGAGTGGAGGGTATAAAAAGGGCTAAAATTGTGTTAAATAATTTTTTTATAATCAAACATTTTTGTATCAATGTTTTTTTAACAAAAAAAAAATTTTTTTCGTCAAAATAAAATGTTTTCTTAACTTTTTTTCATTAAAAACTTTTTTCATAAATTTTTTTAACATGATAATGTTTTAAGGCTGGTGTCTAATTTAAAAAAAGTTGCAGGACGCCACCTCAGTTTGACTATATAAGCTAACGACTAACAAAAAAGAAAATTAGAATTGCTGTTTTCATTTTCTTAAAACCAAAAATTTTACTAACTTGGGTTTGTAACTTGGATAATAATTCACCTCGTGGTGAATAACAAAAATATTCACCAGCTGGTGAATAAAACGTAACATAATTATTTTTCATCAATATTTTTGTTTTCATAAATATTTTATTTTTTCATCAATATTTTTTTTTTCATCAATATTTTTTTTATTTTCATCAATATTTTTTTTTCATCAATATTTTTATTTTCATCAATATTTTATTTTTCATCAATATTTTTTTTTTTCATCAATATTTTTTCTTCATCAATATTTTTTTTTTCATCAATATTTTTTTTTATCAATATTTTATTTTTTTTCATCAATATATTTTTTTTTCATCAATATTTTTTTTTTCATCAATTTGTTTTTTTTTCATCAAATTTTTTTTCATAAATTTTTTTTTTCATTAAGTATTTTTTTATAAATAATATTTCTTCATTAAAACCCTTTTTTTCATCAAAAACTTTTTGTTATCGACAAACAGATAGATGGATATCACTAGAATGTCTTAGAAAGCTTTACGGATCAATAATATATAAACATAATGCGGTCCTCGACCGATATTTCAATGCATTTTGCATATAATGACAAATTAATATTGCGTTATTTTCCTAGAAAAGTTTTGCTTGGGAAAGAACACCTACAGCAAAACATTATCATGATTCAATGGTTTGGGCACGAGTATAAACTTCGCAGACATTTTAACATGATAATGTTTTTAGGCTGGTGTCTAATTTTAAAAAAGTTGCAGGACGCCACCTCAGTTTGACTATATAAGCTAACAATTAACGAAAAAGAAAACAAGAATTACTATTTTCATTTTCTTAAAACCAAAAATTTTAATAACTTGGGTTTGTAACTTGGATAACAATTCACCTCGTGGTGAATAAAACCGGTTTTCACCAGCTGGTAAATGAAAAGTAACGTAATTATTTTTCACCAAAAAAAAATTTTTTTTTTTCATCATTTTTTTTACATATTTTTTTTTCATTAATTTTTTGTTTTTCATCAATTTTTTTTTTCATTAACTTTTTTCCTATCAAATTTTGTTTATCATCATTTTTTTTTTCTTTTTCATCAAACTTTTTTTTCATCAATTTTTTCTTTTCATAAAAATTTTTTTTTCGTTAAACTTTTTTTTTCATCATTTTTTACCAATTTTTTTTTATCAAATTTTTTTTTTCATCAAATTTTTTTTTTTTATCAATTTTTTTGTTTCATAAAATTTTTTTTTTTCATAACTTTTTTTTTTTGTCATATTTTTTTCATCAATTTTTTTTCATAAAATTTTTTTATCAAATTTTTTATCAACAATTTTTTTCTCACCAAAAAATTTTTTTTTTCATCAATTTTTTTTTACATCAAAAAATTTTTCTTTTCATCAAAAAAATTCAACAAAAACTTTTTTCATCAAAATTTTTGTTCACCAAAAATTTTGGGTTAATTAATTTTTTTAACATAATTTTTTTTTTCGTGAAAAAAAAATAATTTTTTTTACCAAAACTGCTTTTTCACCAAGTCTAAGCTTTTCGCATAAAAATTGTCCATTTGTTTATCAAATGTACATAAAACAAGTGAGAGTGTTATATTCTTTGGTGCCGAATCTTTTATACTCTCCAAAATGCAAAAACACTTATTTCCACTTATTTTTGCACTCACTTACGAAATGTACAGCTCTTTTGGTTTTTTAATGGGGTCCTCGACTGATATTTCAATTCGTTTTGCATGGAATAGCAAAGTAATATAACATTATTTTTTCTAAAAAAAACTTTGCTTTGGCAAGTACACCCAAATCTTCCGCAAAATATTATCATGATTTAATGTTTTGGGCAAGAGTACAAAATTCGCGGGCATTTTTATTACTTTTTTCATCAAAAAAAAAAGTTTTCATCAAAAATTTTTAACAAACATTTTTTTATCAAAATTTGTATTCTTCCAATTTGTTTTATCAAAAAAAAATTCTGCTTTGTTAAAAAAAAATTCTTTTTTTTGGGCGCCCCAGTAGGCTAGTTGGTAACGTGGTAGCCTATGAGTTTGGGGGTCGTGGGTTCAATTCCTTCAATATGTCTTGGTCTGTTAAACCATGTTTCCATCAAGATCAAAAACACTTGATTTGAGCAAAACACTTCAAGCTGTTTCCACTTAAGTTGAAGTGATTTGCAACGTCAAATTAATTACTAATTTTCGTAATTAATTTGACGTTTTCTCTACAAAATAGTTAAAACAACAAAATTAAGAAAATAATTACCAAAAACAATTAATTTTGTAGTTTGTTATAATTAAATAAAGATGTTTAAACAACTAATTGTAAATTGTTTTAATAATAAAAAAAAATTAAATGTCTTCTTCTTCTAAAAAACACTGACTACGAATGAGTAGTTTTATTTTCGAATATAAAATACAGTGTTTCACTGACCAAAACAAGTGGTGAGTTTAAAAAGTCGACATGTTTTGTACCAAAACACCCAATTTTAGATGTTTTGCGCATATGACAAATGTATGGGAAAACATGTAGAAAATGACATGATTTCCTCAAAACACTCTGATTTGCCCAAATCATGCCACTGGAAACATACTATTACGCTACAACGAGGCAATGATCATTGTCACTCGTCTTCGTTAGGTTAATTTAGTATATGATTTGTAATTATATTATAAAAATTCAATAAATAAATTTTCTGTTTTATCAAAAAAAAAATGTTCATTAAATTTTTTTCATAAAATTTTTCTTTTTAAATTCTGATTAATTTTTATTAAAAAAAATAAAAATTGTTTTATTCGACCTTTAAAATAATATTTTAAGTATTTTTATTCTGGCTCAAGGTCATTATTTTCTTTACTAATTAAAACCATGATATTCTCATAGCATAATTTTCAAGAAAATTATTTTCTGTTTTAAATTTATTTGTGTTGGTCATTTTTGCAAGACCTAATCGACACGTGTTTCGGAATTTGTCAGATTCCATTGTCAAGATTATTTAGCAAATATAAAAACCCTATACTAAATTAGTAAAGGGAATTTACAAGACAAATCGCTAGTGATCAAACTAAAATATTAAAACCTATTCGACTCTACTCTCGTTGAGAATTAGAAGAAGAAAAATGCATCATATTAGTATGATCGCGATAGTCAAACAACACAACACAAAAAATATTAAAAACAGAATTTACATACGATTATCCATTGGACAATACTAATGTTATTTGTTTTTGCAAACGTTGTATTTGCGGGTGTTATACCATATTAGGTTTGTTCACCATGGCGTGCCAACCATTTTGGTTAAATTCTGATTAATTTTTATTAAAAAAAATAAAAATTGTTTTATTCGACCTTTAAAATAATATTTTAAGTATTTTTATTCTGGCTCAAGGTCATTATTTTCTTTACTAATTAAAACCATGATATTCTCATAGCATAATTTTCAAGAAAATTATTTTCTGTTTTAAATTTATTTGTGTTGGTCATTTTTGCAAGACCTAATCGACACGTGTTTCGGAATTTGTCAGATTCCATTGTCAAGATTATTTAGCAAATATAAAAACCCTATACTAAATTAGTAAAGGGAATTTACAAGACAAATCGCTAGTGATCAAACTAAAATATTAAAACCTATTCGACTCTACTCTCGTTGAGAATTAGAAGAAGAAAAATGCATCATATTAGTATGATCGCGATAGTCAAACAACACAACACAAAAAATATTAAAAACAGAATTTACATACGATTATCCATTGGACAATACTAATGTTATTTGTTTTTGCAAACGTTGTATTTGCGGGTGTTATACCATATTAGGTTTGTTCACCATGGCGTGCCAACCATTTTGGTTAAATTCTGATTAATTTTTATTAAAAAAAAATAAAAATTGTTTTATTCGACCTTTAAAATAATATTTTAAGTATTTTTATTCTGGCTCAAGGTCATTATTTTCTTTACTAATTAAAACCATGATATTCTCATAGCATAATTTTCAAGAAAATTATTTTCTGTTTTAAATTTATTTGTGTTGGTCATTTTTGCAAGACCTAATCGACACGTGTTTCGGAATTTGTCAGATTCCATTGTCAAGATTATTTAGCAAATATAAAAACCCTATACTAAATTAGTAAAGGGAATTTACAAGACAAATCGCTAGTGATCAAACTAAAATATTAAAACCTATTCGACTCTACTCTCGTTGAGAATTAGAAGAAGAAAAATGCATCATATTAGTATGATCGCGATAGTCAAACAACACAACACAAAAAATATTAAAAACAGAATTTACATACGATTATCCATTGGACAATACTAATGTTATTTGTTTTTGCAAACGTTGTATTTGCGGGTGTTATACCATATTAGGTTTGTTCACCATGGCGTGCCAACCATTTTGGTTAAATTCTGATTAATTTTTATTAAAAAAAATAAAAATTGTTTTATTCGACCTTTAAAATAATATTTTAAAGTAGTTTTATTGTGTTGTTTGACTATCGCGATCATACTAATATGATGCATTTTTCTTCTTCTAATTCTCAACGAGAGTAGAGTCGAATAGGTTTTTAATATTTAGTTTTGATCACTAGCGATTTGTCTTGTAAATTCCCTTTACTAATTTAGTATAGGGTTTTTATATTTGCTAAATAATCTTGACAATGGAATCTGACAAATTCCGAAACACGTGTCGATTAGGTCTTGCCAAAAATGACCAACACAAATAAATTTAAAACAGAAAATAATTTTCTTGAAAATTATGCTATGAGAATATCATGGTTTTAATTAGTAAAGAAAATAATGACCTTGAGCCAGAATAAAAATACTTAAAATATTATTTTAAAGGTCGAATAAAACAATTTTTATTTTTTTTAATAAAAATTAATCAGAATTTAACCAAAATGGTTGGCACGCATGGTGAACAAACCTAATATGGTATAACACCCGCAAATACAACGTTTGCAAAAACAAATAACATTAGTATTGTCCAATGGATAATCGTATGTAAATTCTGTTTTTAATATTTTTTGTGTTGTGTTGTTTGACTATCGCGATCATACTAATATGATGCATTTTTCTTCTTCTAATTCTCAACGAGAGTAGAGTCGAATAGGTTTTAATATTTTAGTTTGATCACTAGCGATTTGTCTTGTAAATTCCCTTTACTAATTTAGTATAGGGTTTTTATATTTGCTAAATAATCTTGACAATGGAATCTGACAAATTCCGAAACACGTGTCGATTAGGTCCTTGCAAAAATGACCAACACAAATAAATTTAAAACAGAAAATAATTTTCTTGAAAATTATGCTATGAGAATATCATGGTTTTAATTAGTAAGAAAATAATGACCTTGAGCCAGAATAAAAATACTTAAAATATTATTTTAAAGGTCGAATAAAACAATTTTATTTTTTTTTTAATAAAAATTAATCAGAATTTAAACCAAAATGGTTGGCACGCCATGGTGAACAAACCTAATATGGTATAACACCCGCAAATACACGTTTGCAAAAAACAAATAACATTAGTATTGTCCAATGGATAATCGTATGTAAATTCTGTTTTTAATATTTTTTGTGTTGTGTTGTTTGACTATCGCGATCATACTAATATGATGCATTTTTCTTCTTCTAATTCTCAACGAGAGTAGAGTCGAATAGGTTTTAATATTTTTAGTTTGATCACTAGCGATTTGTCTTGTAAATTCCCTTACTAATTTAGTTA